>SKCR01047599.1:0-44341 GCA_019454045.1 Zanthoxylum bungeanum | reverse complement strand
CGGATTTTCCCTGATTCGTCTAAAATCACTCTAATACTCATTCTAAGTCATTACATAATGTTCTAAAGTAACTCGATTGCTTAAATTCCCGATTTACGCCTTTGCGGAAAATCTTGCGGAAACGTTTCCACAAACACTATGGAAGGTTCTCGAACCCTTCGAACTTATCCAAAATTACATAATTACTCTCGCAATACCATATTCGTGTCATGCCCATGGTTATGTCAACATTGCTCAGTCGCGAGAGAAACTCCATGTTACCGGAAACTCGCTAATTCTATCGGATCGATCTAATTTATTCCGTTTCTCCCTGAATTCTACCACATCCATCGTTTTAACATATTAAATCACATCCAATTCATTTCAAGGCAATGTGCTAAACTACGAAACTACTAAAAGCATCCGATAATAAACCGATACACTTTAAAATATCAAATTTTGAACGGAGAGTCATACCGAAATTCTGAGAGCATATTCGGACTCCCAACGGCCATACGAACGCGCTGGTATCGTCGGAATTCTGATCGGAGTTACTGTTCATCTAGTTTTCACTATTTATATGCGTGTCTTTCCTCATTTTACGTGCAACCGGTCGCTGTTCGATGAAATTGACTCCTATGCTCGTAGTGCTCATCGAGGGCTTCGATTTGGCGGTTGGATCGGGCTGTGACACAGACCGATGAATCGGAATTTCGAAACCCACCTCACGTCATTCTTCCCCTTCATCGCCGTTGTTGACGGCGCTTCTGCTATTGACGCCGGCCACCTTTGGGCGGAGGGTGGCTGGACGCTCCACCTGGTGCCATCGCGACGGCCGATCGTGGCCAGAGGGCCGGCCGGTGGGCTGCTACCCCAAAACGCCAAAAGGAATGAGAGGGGGTTGGGTGAGAGGTGAGGGTATCTTATGCCATTTCTACAATTTCTGAAATCTTCAAGGTATATATAGAAATATTTTTTGGAAATTACATTTTGGCCCTGCGAAATTTCACTTAAGTCCTTAACCTTGTCCTTCCTCGGTAATTTGAAGATTTGAGGCCCTTCTGCTCAAAATTTAGAAAAATATTCAACATGAAAGTTGTTCGTCTCAGAAAAAAAAAAGTCAGATGGTTCAAGAAACAATTCAATCGGAGCACATTTGCTAATTCTGTAACCAAAACTGTAAAATTTACGCGTATTACAAAAATCGCATAACTGACTTTTGATCCCACGCTTTTTCCAACGCAATGATTATTCGTAATATATAATCTCAACCCACATAACACCACTTGAACCCTTATTCTTTAATATTAACCTATTCCAAGACTATAACTCTAGTCCGAAAACCTTCCAGAACTGTCTCAAAAATCTGGGATGTTACATTCACCCCTCCTTATAAAAATTTCGTCCTCGAAATTTTTCTACCCTTATAATTGCTGATTCGAACCTGGTCACAAATGTGAAAATTATCTTACCAAAACTCCATTGATATCACTGCTCTGTCTCAACTATGAACTAACCACTATCTATAAACTAGAATCATTAGCAGCTCATCTACTACTTTAACCTGACTATACTAGTCTGGTTCTTATCTCTAACTATACTGATCTGGTTCTTATCATAATCATCTGGCCTCGCAAGGGCCCTATATAGATACTATCTAATTCTTGCTAATTCTCCGATCTAAAAGGCTGCAAAAGTACTAACTGAAACTAATCTCCTCCCAAACAGAGATAACTTAACCATGCACATCAATTGAGACACTCATAGACTCATACTCAAGCAAACAAGGCACTGAACAATAAATTAAATCATATCAAACTATGATAGAAGATACATACAAAGACCCGAGTGGTCTTTATAACACCGAGGACAATCTCAGACAGCCGGATCCCAACAGTTGCAGTCACTGACTTCTAGACCATGCTACTGACTGACTCTTAAACCATGCTCTAATACCATCATTGTAACCTCCCGCCTAAGCCAGGATGTTACCGGCAGGAGACAGGCTAACTCTGCCTCTATAAGCCCTGTTTTTAATGAAATTTCGGCAAGATGTATGCAGAATATCATGAAACCTGGCTTATAGCCAGCACCCTGAGATAACCTACTCATGCAAACTCAACATATGCAGCATCAACTTAGCCTCTGGCCTGAACTCAATAAGTAAAATGCAGATCACTTGGCCTCCGGCCAGAACTCAAAATAAAATAAAACTTTTACATAACCTTTATATATGTACTAAAAATGTAAATATAATACAAAACAATGAGTCCTGAGGACCCATAACTTGACCCAGGACTCAAAGACTCTCTTGACTGAAATTGAGGCGATCCACTGTCTTCAAAGTTTTCACTGAAATCCTGCTGGCACAATACGACTGATACTAACCTGCAAAACTAACAAAATGTTGTGGTGTGAGTCACAATGACTCAGTAAGTAACCTTGCTCATAACTTGAGCGTCAAAACACACACAAAGTCTGAATTCCATTTCTGATTTAATTTGAATTGACTCTATGCCTATACAACTAAGTATTGGGTTTGAGCTAACTATCTAGGTCTGATCCATTTACAACATATTACTTCATACTAATCCTTTTATCTGATTACCCACATACTTTAATTTATGTTTATCAGTTATAGTCTAAACATCTTAGTATGTATACACATATGCATCAAGGTTCCATATCACTGACAACCATGTCATTTATTAAACTCATTTTAGTCTGCTCACATATAACTCAGGTTCTGTTTACTAGTTATTTTTCATACATCCATAATATACGTGTCAAGTCTATATATCATTAACAGCCTTATCAATAATCCATCACGCTTTTGCTGCGCAACTCAACTATCTTTCCAATTTCCTATTCATTCTTTGCCAGTTTGGTTTGGACACTTAATATAGTTATCTTTCTTTTATTTCATTGAAATATCATCAAATCGGTAATGTAAAATATTATTTCTATTCACATACTATTATTGATCACGTACTCATGTATATAGAACCATGTTATCATACATCAATGTTTTCTAAAATACTCATTATATGTCGACAAACAATACATATAATCATCAGTCATATACTTATAGAATGTGATCATGCTAACATGCATTAACATCATATATATGCATCTCGGATGTTTTTTAGAGCATGCGACCTTTATACCCATCTTGTGAATCATACTCTACACAACATGCCATGCTTTTATGAACTATTACTTTGAAACCTTTTCTGAAAAAATTACATATGGATGTACTAGTGCTTTCATGCATAATATCAACTATATGCATTTTCAAATGATAACTAAAATGTATGATTTATATGCTTGACTTGTAAACTTTATTTAACATGCTATATTTAATTAAGAGCTTAATTGGTCCCCGTGCTAGCTCGATTTACTATAGCGGATTTAATATAATTGGATAGTCCATTTATATGCTCACATATGTATAAGTATTATTAATATGATTAGTAATATTATTTGTCACACTTGAAACTATATATTAAAAGTTAATGTATAGTATTAATAATTATATGATAATTATTAAATATAAAATATTGAAGTATATAGATGATATAATTTCATAAGGCTAAGATTATAATTTATATATTATGGGTTTTGGAAACCCTTGATTTAATTTTGGAAGTAATGACTTTCAAAATATTAATCATACATTTAATTTGTAACATATATTGGCTCTATGGAAAGTAAATATTATTATTACAAAATTAATGAAAGAATATATGCCATGGTCGAATTCCTTAGTGCATAAGGGGAAGATTTTGATTGTTTTGGAAACAATAAATCATTGGCTTTAGTTTTAGTAGTTACACCTTTTTGAAAGGTAATAACTAATATTACATGTTACAAAATTAATTAAGAAAATTCCTACCTTGGCCGATTATTACACTAATAGGGAGGGATTTGACCTAAGTATAAAAAGAATATTTGATTTTCTTTTTACTTTCTCTCTCATTCTATCAACCCTGGGCATCTTCTTCCTCTTCTCTATTCTCTCAAAAGTTGAGAAACACCATTGAAGAAAAAGAAGAAGAAAATAAAATCAAATGTGTGATTGAATCTCTAAATCGTTTAGGGATTTATTTTGTGAGTGTAGCCCACACTACCCTCCGTTGGTAATGAGACATAGCACTGAAGACTTTATGGTGACGAACAAATCATCCTCTTCCTCTATTCATCAAGGTCACGGCAGTGAGGCTTTATTTCACCTCATTGCTGCACCTTTGCCTCTTGATTCGGGGCTCATTTTATTTCGTTTTAATTCGGGTTTTCAGGAAACATCTTGGGGACATTTAGGGGCTGAGTTGGGATTGTTTTTTAGTGATAAAATCATACTTATATCATCACAACAGTTCATGCGAATAGTGGACTGATTTGTGTGCAGTTCGGTTGTGTAACGGGTGCAAAATAGTCTATTAATTCACTGCAGTTCGGGGACTGTTTCGGGGGCATTCCGGGTCTGAAATTTTATCCGAAACAAAAGTAAAATTTCAGTATACCCATTGGTTATATTCAGCCCAAGGAAGGGTAAAGCAGAAAAAATTTTCAAGTTCGATCCGTGAGTCTAATCGCTTCCGGTGCGCGAGGAAAGCGTTTCCTGTAAAGAATTACCCAATATATAATTAAATCAATTATTAAGTATGTGAATATTGTGTTTCATCACATCCCTAGAATAAAAATAAAATACTGGGGTTTAGGGAAACCACCTTTTCTAATCCTAATTTAGAAATCTCTCTTATTATAATATAGAAATTATCAATGATATTACCAACCGATCATTTAGGCGGTATCCTCATTAAGTCAGATTTTCAATTAAGTCCGACCGATCATAAAGGCGGTGTTAATATTTGTCCATAAACCTGTCATATAAGCGGTAATTATCTGCACCTAAAGACCGGCCATATAAGCGGTGTCACATTATTTCAAATAAATAAAACCAGCCATTAAGGCGCTAAATCTTTAATTTAAATTATAATTTCCATATTATAATTAAGGGAGATTGATCTAAACAAAAATAATACAAGCTTCACCCTTCCCCCAACGGAAATTTAACTACAAAACATAAAATAAAAGAAAATAAAAAAAACTACTATTACTGAAAATAAAAATACATAATTTAAATTACAAAAAATAAACAAATAAGATGCAATTCTTAAATTCCTTATAAAAACCTAAGGAAAGCATCCGAATTAGAAATAAAATCACTTGGTATTTATAGAAAAATCTAAATGCTTCCACTAATTTCTCCACCAATTGCTCCACCAAACATGGCACCAAATATGGCACCAAATCCTCCATATTTGGTGGAAGTTTGAAATTTTATATTTTATATTTATTTGCATTGAAAATGATTTTAATAATTACACATAACATACTTCTGGATGTTTCATCAATTTCGGTCATGAAATCTTCAAAATTAGAAATTGTTTTATTCTTCAAAGTTTTAGATCTGTAAGGCTTCTTTAATCTGGAACTTGAATCACCTCCATCCTATATCGGAGTAAAATGTTATGGCCAAAATGCGACGATTGCGCAAAGTTAGAATTTCTGAAATTGTACTTCGCCATTTCAAGTTTCCAATCTCCAAAATCAAAATGTCAAGTCTTGTTTTTTACCGTTATTTATTCCATATTTCGTCCTGAATGATTCAATGAGTCCCAGTTTTATTTTATCTGTGAAATAAACTAAAACACATCAAAAGGTTCATCAAACCCGAGAAAATAAATAAAATATTAGGTAAAAGAGACGGTAAATAGTGATATATTTTCCGCTCATCACACCCCAGACCTAACATTTTGCTATTCCTCGAGTAAAACAACAAAATAAAATGCAAAAAAGAATTAAAATTAAACTAAGCCACTTTCGTAGGGATCACGATTGCATTTAACGTATACAACAAGCCTTTAAACCCCTAGGTGTCCCTAGAGGACGAGTTGTAGTCTCACGAGGGCTTACAGTGATGATACCAAAAAACGTCAATCTAATTCACACAAAAGCAAAAAGATAAGAGAAAAAAGAATAAACAAGTTAGTCACTAAACATGTGAAACTTTTTATCCAAGTTAGTAGTTTTTTTCTTTCTTTCTAAATTATCAAATAAGTAAATTCTCTGATTATTTTTACCATTCTCCATACCCGCAACTAACTAGGTATTAATCATGTCATTGTGTCCATAATATTCATAAGTGTAGTTGAAAAGAGAGTAATATTTTTATCCTAAAGTTATATCAGAATTCAAAATTTTTTTAGCAATATATATATATATATATATTTTGCATAAAATAAAAAAGCAACATCTTCAATCCATGTAACGAGCTTTGGGCCAGTGACTTCAAAACTAGTTGGCTTTAGGGCTCTATGTGTTAAGACACCCCTACAGACTTAATTACTCGGATTTCAGATGTTTCATTTTATTTTTAAAACATCTTTGATCCATATAGCGAGTTTTAGGCCAATGACTCCCAAGCCAGTTGGCTTTAGGGCACTAGGCGTTAAAACACCCATACGGACTTAATGACTCGGATCTCAGATTTTTTTTATACACACTTTTTTCTTTTTTCTTTTTTTCCATTGCTTTTTTAGATGCTTCCTGCAATTAAACTATAGCACTGAATATTAAAAACTTTTCAAATACATCTCATAGCTATATGTTACCATGCATGTTCATAATACCTGTCAACTGAACATATGAATATCCATTTTTGTCAGTTTCATGGAGAATTCACAAATTAAATAATTCAAAAGGAAATAAACAAAAATTAGCTTGTTACGAAATAGGTTGAGATACGTCTCAGGAGTGGAAATTCCTTAGACAGCTATCTCGCAATAATTTCACCTAATTAATCCAATTAAAAATACAAAAATAAAATATATATTAATTTTTATAAAAAATTTTAATTTTTTTGAATTTTTTGAAAATTTTGACTAAACAAACAACATAATAAAAATAAGATACTAATCAATTATTTCCCTCCCCCAAACGTAAATGAGACATTGTCCCCAATGTCTGGAAAAGAAGAAGAAGGGTTTAGAATAAATTACCTGGTTACCGTGTATTTGACTATTGCTCTTATAAAAAAAAAATTAGCTATTAAGATCTAAATCTAATCTATGATTCTTTCCATGATCACTATCAGAGCAGTTCAACTTGGAAATAATGGGGTCGATTTTGCTTCATAAACTAAGAGTCGATTGATTAATTCATCGATTTTTCTCGCCGTTAGGAATATGTCTTTTACCGGTTTTGAGATAAGCCAATTTTGTTAGCATCTGTAAGAAATACAAAAAGGAAATCGAAAAATCCGTCCACATTAAATAGTCCAATGGGTTTCTAGTGGATGTTCAAATTTTCCCAAGATGCAACTATGAATATTTCTTCCAATGTGCTTAGCCCGCCTAGTAAAGGAATGAAAGCTTCAGCGTGATTGACCATTTCAATGAGTTGTTCGGACATGCCTGAGACAATGCATTCCTCTCAGTTTGATTCTCCAATAAGGTTTGTCTCTGCTAATGGTTTTGGAATGATTCCCAAAACATGGATGCCACCTACTTGCACAGCTTTTGAAACACATCTCATTAATCCAAGATTACCACCGCCATATACTAAGTGCATGTTTCATTCATCAATAACTCTCCCCAATTCCTTTGAGGCCTCCATAAATTCTGGTTTGGTCCTAGAGTTAGATCTACAAAACACACAGATATGAGTAACTCATCGCTTGGAAGTGGTTTCCATTTTTATCTTATCTGACTTTTTATCTGTATGTGTAGAAGAGAAGAATGACGAACTGAATTTATAGATCCTGAAAAGGGTGAGTAATAATAGCTCTAGTACATGTCAAATGACAATGAACATTAAAATAAATCGTGAAAGTAAAAAAATATAGATCTTGTAGGCGATAAATAAAAGAAAATAACAAAAAAAAAAGAAAATCAAAGTAATTATTAAGGCAATGAAATTGTGTATGCAATACGCCACTCGTTTGGTATATAAATCCATTAGGATGCGTCTCAATAATCCATTCCTTACTCAGCCATCACTAATGAATTAGATTTTATTTTTGTGATTGCCAAACACCATTCCTATTATCTTGCTTGGCCTTAAATGCTCTGTTTGTGATTTTCAACAAATTACATGGGTTGCCTCCCTACTAGCGCTAAATTTTTCGTCTTCAGCCAGACATGACTGAAATACATCGTCAAGGAGGTCTCAGCGTGGTTTTGGATGTCTGATTAAAGATAATCTCATGAGCGTCGTTTTTGAAAGATCTCTTTCAATGGTAAAGTGGCAAAAAAGAATTTTTTCTCATCAATGCTCATGCCATCTTTTTAATCTTTATCACTCCAGTAGTTCCTGAAAGGAAAGAAAGAAAATCAGGAGGTCTCGTAAAAAAATCAGGAGGTCTCGTATAATGCCTGACTCGGAATGAGAGTTCCATTCTGCCAAGCTTCTGGCGATATATTTGATTTGTACTCCCCAAAACAGTTATGTTTCTAATGAATGCCTGAGATCTTCAATTTGGTCAGACATTTGCTCCTCCATTTGCTCTGCTTCTTACTCCATATTTTCTTCACATATGTATTTTTGTTCTTTGTATTCTCTTCTCACCTAATTCCCCTCAATGTTAATGAGGTTTCTATTATTGTATTATGTAATTGGGTAGAAGTAGAATAGTGCTAGCCGGGGAGAGGAAATGGAGCAATTTGTTCTAGGAACAATCTGTTTAAATATTCATCCTCATATCGTTATTAATTTACTTTTCGCGCCTTATGATGTTTTAGAAGCATGCTTAAGGGTGTATGATGAGACCTTAACAAAGATAATAAATTGGTTGCCAATTTACCCAAAAACCCCTCAAATCATATTAAGTGTTTTTCCTTCCGTTGAGTGATTCTTACTCAAGATCCAAAGTTGGCATTGGCTTGTTGGCCAAAGTCAAGGCCTTTGTTAATTGCATATGTGTTTGAATCATTAGAGTTTTGTTACATATCGGTGTCTTGTCCAAGTCGTGATTTGTTGGCCAAAGTCAAGATCACTTCTTGTCCATCGACATTGATTACGAAACTTTCCATGTCAATGGGTTCCGCTTAACTGGAATCATTAAGGTTGTTGTGCCAAAGCCAAGGCTTAGTTGATTCAGAGGAAAAAGGTTAAGGAAATGTATTGGATACATTGGCATATGTATTGTATATATGTTTCGGACTTGGACGTCCGCCTATCGGATCTAGGAATTGGATAAGATATAATTGATCTTCGAGATCTACCTAATTAAGTTTCATACGGCTTGTTGGCCAAAGTCAAGGTTGTGTGTTATTTAACGGGATCCTAGCCCACTAGGAAACTGGGTTTCCCGAGTACTCGACAGAGGGTAAGAAGCTCGTCGAAAAATAGTGGGAGGCTAGTATTGAATTTGCAATTTCATTCAGATACTTAGCTTTACGCGCTTTCAAATTATTTCGTCAAAATTATTTTATTAGTTGGACTAATATAATGTTATTTTTCTTGTAACAGTTAGACTGTACCCAAATATCGTTGACTAGATAGTTGGACTATCGTAGTTAAGATGACTGGAAAGGGAAATGTCCGAGACATTATCATGGCGAGAATGTCTTTAAGGGCACGAACTTTGCCGATTGGGAAATGAATTTAAGGATAGTCCTTGGAGCCGAGAGGCTGTTATACACCATTCAGACACATCTTGGGCCTAAACCCACACCTGATCAGACACTTGAGCTGGAGCTTTGAAAGACTCACAGCGATGATTGTGATACTACTCAGTCTATCATGCTTGCTTCAATGACTCAGCATTTCCGTGGACAAAACAGGGACTTGGATCCTTATAACATGTTGGCGAGGTTGCAAGATCTTCACCAATCTAACAAGAGGTCGCAGAGATATGAGTTAGTTAAGAAGCTCTTCCGTTCACGTATGTCAGAAGGCATGTCTGTTGAGTCCCATGTGGCACATATGATTGCTGACATAGATGAGCTAACTACGATGGGGATAGTCTTTGAGGCTGAGATTACTATAGACATGGTCTTACAATCTCTCCCCGACACCTGGAGACAGTACATCATAAACTATAATTTGATGAAAACTTATGATACTCTTGAAGAGTTATTGTCTACTCTCAATGAAACTGAGAAGGAGCTTCTCAAGGGCAACAAGCGCGAGGCACACTTTGCTTCGACATCTCAGACACCGAGGGCTGGGCCCAAGACATTAGGGGCATTATCCAATTCGGCCAACATGTGAATTTTGGGGATTTATGTTCAATTCAAAATCCAATCCAATTCGATTCAAATTAACGTCAACCTAATCGATTCTAACTCATCAAATGAATTAAAAAATCAAAAATCCAAGATCCCAAAAACACCATAACATTCGGCCAAGGTATAAATTTTGGGGAAAATAATTCGAAATCATTTTTCGTCAAATTGGTCCAACCAAAATGAAATTAAACATGTTATAAGCATACTCAAACAATCAATTTATTCAAATCATGCTCAAATCACATTTACCCAAATTTTAAATCCCTAAAATTTCATGCTTGCAACCTTAGCTCTAGATGCCATTGTTGAGTTTTATTAGGTCCCAAGATCAAATCAAGGCATGAAATAATGAGTGAATACATCAACGGAGGTAGCGGAATACTCACATCGATCGGTTGAGTCGATTTGGAGACGATTCGAAGCCAAAAAGCCACTGCCAAGGACGCCAATCTGCTGCAGTGAACTGCCTCCAATTTCAGAATTTGAGATGAGAGAAACGGAGCTCCAAGCCTCGTCGATGGATCCCGGCTCATGGGTGAACCTCCCTACCACCTTCGCAAGACTCGTATTGTGCTAGCACTTGCAGTTTTCACCATGAAAACCCAACCCTTGCTTCCCTATGTTCATGCCAAAAGGCTTCAAAACCAGTAACTTGTTTCAGTTTGGGCGTGAGGTGAGAAGAGAGAAAAGAGAGAGATGAAAATGTGTAATGAATAATTGAAATGCATATTAAGTATATCTTATATACTTTGTTTGAAATTCAAAAGAATTTCACTTGCATTTGCCTTTAATTTGCATTTGCATTTGCTTTTCAAAAGTCAAACCATTAAAGCAAAACACTATGCACATCAACTATTCACATGTCACTCAAGTCACATCTACTTTAAGTCATGTCTCAAGTCTTTTCTATCAATCAATCACATCAATCAGTCACATCACTCAAAGTGACATTTGATTTGACGCTTGATGTGACGAATGATTTGACGCTTGATGTGACTTACGTCGTCGCACTCGAATTCGAAATACGAATGCACTCGCAATCACACTCGGGCTCGGGTTCGCTAATTCTAAATTAATGATATTTCCGTCGCGTCGTAATTAAATGATTACGCCTAGCGAATTCACTATTCACTTCGCTAACGAATTAATTCTAAATTAATTCGTTCGCCCGAATTAAAATCTAATTTTAATTCCGCGTCGAAATCTAATTTCTTTTAATATATCGAATATATTAATTTACCGATTAATTCCAAATTAATCGTTATCTCTCTCTAGACGATATTTTATCCTAGATAAAATATCTCCGTAATTAATCCAAGATTAATTTTCTCTCTCTTCAATATAATCCCAGATTATTCAAGAGTGCGAGTTGTGCATCATCGGTGGATTATCGGGAAGCGACCCATGAGATCTCCGGATAAGTTGGCTATAAATACGGTCGTCGGTGTATCCGAATCACGTACGTACCAAGTACTACGTTCTACCGATTTACGAGACAAGGTCAACTCCTAGCAAAGTACCAAGTCTACCCAATTCTCCGGACATATCCTTTTAAGAATATTAAGATCTATATCAAGCGTAGTAGTATACTATCGTATTGTGCATATCGGCCCAGTATCGGATAGTCACGTGCTAGGGCTGGGGCTGGATAAGTGTCTGCCCCGTCCGAAACACATATCGGATGTCTGTAACTAGTCTCTATAATCGGATATTCATGACCTGGTCATAATATCACGATTGGATACGCATCACACTTAAGAGCACTAATACCGTATCATGCGTGACATCATCTCCAATATGACTGAAGTGACACTTCCGTCTTGACATCACACCCAATACTCTATGACTCTCTGATAAACCCAGAAGTGGTGAACACAGAACCGGTCAAAGCCCCCAACCACCAAAACCAAAGTTTATCGATTATCGTAAGTATTAGCGATGCAAGTCTCAGGTTAAGACTATACACACCTACCTTGATTTCGGCCTCCCATAGACACCTAGTCATAATACCAATGGGATTCTGAGGGGTCTATCCAGAGCGAAGCTGTTTCCCATACCATCGGTGAAACACGACCTCCTATCACACTTGCATAAGTCTCCAACACTTATATATATGAGAACTATGTCGTTGTGCCCTCACAACGCACACAAGTGCAATACTAGCCTATTCCGCATTATCGATGTCCAGTCTCGATAATACTACGGCTAGGGATATTTAATGATTAATCCTTCGTGGACTGATACTGTCTCATATCATCTCAATCCAGGAACTAATCATAGGACCTCTCTTCATTTATATATCTATGGTGATCTAATCACAAATGATGAGAGTGCAATATCCTTATTACATAGTTAATTTGCTACAACAACACAATGATCTGTGCAAATAGTGACGCTATGGGTCATATTATCCAACAATCTCCCACTTGGCACGTAGCGAGTCACTCAAGTGTTCCAACACTTGAACTATGTAAGGTTCGCTCAAATTGCTGAGGAAAGGTTTTCGTCAGCGGATTTGTTCCGATTATCGTCTGACGCGATTTATACGATCATCACATCGCCACGATGTATGATCCGAACGAATCAGATGATATAAAAGTATATATCTGGATCGTCGATGAGACCTTTAATTCCTTAGCATGTGCTGACGCCTATATCTAATCTAATTAGATTTATTATCAATCCAAATGGCTTCTATTGCTGCCTCAGCTGCAGCAATAATCCGCATTTATTGTTTATTCGGTAACAGTTATCTTGCTCGGAATATTTCCAGGCACTGTCCCGTTATACAAACTTTATAGTACCGTAGTATTTAATTGTTTGGAAACTTGCAGCAGTGATCCCAGTCACTTCAAGTTCTCCTTCTCCATAGTTTAAGACAGCATCTTTAGTTCTCTAAGATACTAATAGATGTTCTTAATCTTTAATCCAGTGACTATCACTTGGATTAACCTAATCGTGACTCCATATGCTCGAAGCGTATGAGACACCCTATCATGTACATTTTAAATGTACAGTTTCTCAGAGAGTGTTAACAACTCCAAATCTATCCCAGTAGATCTTTATTCCTTGAATAAAGGTTGTTACTCCCCAGATTTCTACGGAGAATTTCTATTGAAAGAATATCTATGAAAGCCAAGCTTTCAACAATAGCTTTATGGGAATTTCACTGTCAGTGCGCTCTCCCACTAACCTCCTTATATACACAAGAATTATTTCGTTTTGAGTCAAAATCATAAACCATTATGATTTATTTCAAAACGACAGTTCCAAGAACCTTATGCTTGCACTGATCCAAACATGGATCGAATAACCCGCAAACCCTGTTTGTTGGTTATACAAAATCGTCAGGATGTTGTAAACATCCTCCAAAAGGTTTCCTTTTCAGGAATGCGATTTTGATTTATAACTGACACATTTCATAAATGAAATATACAGTTATCTTCAAGCATCTTCAAAATGGATTTACCATGGCAACAAGTAAAAGGTTGAACCGTTATTAACACAATGTTGATAACGATACCTTTCCGTCAAAAGCCCAGCTTTGTACGTTGGTATGTTGCCATCCATGTATGTCTTCCTTGAAGACGTTTAATGTACCATTAGGCACAATGCCTTGTGTACAACAACTAGTTTCCAAAATAGTTGTTATACATGGAATCCATTTCGGATTCATGGCACTTTGCCATAACGTGGAGTCGATACCTCGTATCACTTCCTCAAAAAGTAGTCGGATGGTACACCTCCATAAGATTGACATCTTAATGAGGTTAGATCAGAAACCCATACCCTAGGTTATTTTCTGACTCTATCCGATTTACGAAGTTCTTGTGTATTTGAAGATTAATGGTATAGTTCCATCATAGATGAACTATTTGTGCTCCATTAAGGACTTTGTGCCTTGAACAGTGTTACTCCAATTTTCATCGAGTATCACTATCCTCCCACTGACCACTGCATATCGGTATTCCTCTCAGGAAAACCGCATGGTGAGCAACAATTACATTGTTCTCATGTGGGATTTACAAGTACTATACTTAAGGTTTCCCTTAGGATAACCTATATTGGCACTTATCCAATTTGGGCCTTTTAGTTTGGTATCATCCAAACGTTATGCCTGGCATACCCAAATTATCAGGAATGAGAAACCCTGTTTCTTTCCTGTTCATATCCTATATGATATCTGTCAAACAGATTTACATGGAACCTTATTCTAAATAAGTTTTGCACTGTTAATACATATCCTATTGAAGGAAACAGTAGCTCAGAGCGACTCGTGATAAACCTTATCATGTCCAACAAGATTCAGTTTTAGTTCGGACACACCGTCTAACTGACGTGTCTCGGGATGAGTCCTTATGTGAAAGAATACCATATTCTTTCATGTACGTATGAAACTTACTGCTTAAGTATTTTTCCATTACGGTCTAATCGTGGTGGAATAATACTATAGCAGATCTGTTAATTTACTTCGCGTCAAAACTTTAAAAGTTTCCGATCTGTGTTCTTCAAAAGAAACACATAACCATAACGTGATGCTACATCCCTTAAGGTCACGAAATATTCATGTTCACATTTAGCCTAGCTAGATATGGGCCCACTAACTTCACCATGAATAGGGCTAACAGATCGGTGGCCCTTTTACTATTATCAAGTAAATAGTATTTTAGGTATTTTACCTAATAAACTAGATTCGTAGACCTTATTTGAATATTCAAATCAGTCCTAGTACCCACTCTTCAAAAGTGTGGATATACGAGTCTTGTTTAGTTGTGTCCCAGACAACAATGCCACAAATAAGTCTCTATTGATCAAATCAATTTGAGCTATTTATTTGTCATTTTTATATGTTTGAGATTTTATTATATTCAAAATATAAATTCTGCTATTTACATCTAATGTGTTTATCCCACTATCATCTTTATATAATAAAACACTTAGTGTTCTGTAATATAAAGGTTTTATCCGCAACGGATTAAACACTGATATAGAGATAATGTCTCTAGTCAAACTAGTTACATTATAACATTTCCTAATTTAAGTACATACCCTAAGGGTAGTTCCTAAACTTAGGTATCTGCGGTCGAAACAGCGACTTTCGTCCCGTTTCCGATTCGCAGAATAATCTCGGTTTGAAGTCAGTATCCAGCTCAAAGCGGATTCCGAACATCAATACATATATTTTATGTATCACACTAAGTATTTAAAATCCAATTTCAATACTAGTAGTGAACATAACTTTGACAAATATTTTTAAAGTTAGAGCCTCGCCCTTTCTTTAATTCCTTCATGTCTTCCATATCCAAATGGTAGTCACTTTGGGATATGTCAATTATCTTTTCAATATTTCACAAACCTTTGGCCAAGCCTTGGGTTTCGGAATATCGAAACGATATGCACCTTGTGCAACATGCCCAATTGCAAACTTTGACTTTTCTCTACTAGAATAGTCAAATCAATTCTCTAAGAATTATTAATTGTAATTTTAATACTTTTAAATCTAAAGATAGATTTATTATAAGTATGTTAATTAAGCACTAAAGTCATCATCACATAAATCTTCCAAAGATTTTATGCTCAACCTTTTGCTTAATTATGGGCTTAGTCATAATAAGTTATTTTATCAAATAAATTAACCTATTATTAATTCCCAATTGAAAATTAAATCATTTAAAACATTTAATCCAAGGATTATATATTTTAAATATTCAACTTTTTCAATTCTTTCTTGATTTCAATAGTCCAACTATTTAATCAATTTAATAAGGTACTATTTATTATAATGATTACAATAACCCAATTATTTAATCAACTATAATTTTAATATTGATTACTATAATCCAATTATAAAATCAACTATCATTTTAATTCAATTATATTGATTACTATAATCTAATTATAAAATCAACTATATATTGAATGAGTTTGTATATAGTCCAACTATATAAATTTTTAAAACAACGTAAAATATTGACGAATGATATTTGTTTGAGCGTGTATGGCGAGTAATTGAACGAATGTTGCAAATCAATACTTGCCTCCCACTATTTTTCGTCGAGCCTCTAACCCTCTGTGGAGTACTCGGGAAACCGTGTTTCCTAGTGGGCTAGGATCCTGTTAAATAACATACAACCTTGACTTTGGCCAACAAGCTGTATGCTACTTAACCAGGTAGATCTCACAGATCAATTGGATCCAATCCAATTCCCAGATCCGGTTAGGTGGACATCCAAGTCCTAAACATATTACTTATGCCAATGTATCTAATACATTTTCTAACCTTATCCTCCGAATCATCTAGGCCTTGGCTTTGGCACAACAAACCTAATGACTCCAGTTAAGCGGGACCCATTGACAAGGAAAGTTTCGTAATCAATGTCGTTGGACAAGAAGTGATCTTGACTTTGGCCAACAAATCACAACTTGGACAAGACACCGATATGGAACAAAACTCTCATGATTCAAATACATCCATTGACAAGGTCTTGACTTTGGCCAACAAACCAATGCCAATTGGATCTTGAACAAGAATCATTCAATGGAAGGATAATCGCTTAATATAAAACGAGGGTTTTCGCGTGTAAATTGGCTACCAATTTAATTATCTGTGTTAGGTCTCATCATCATACACCCTTAAACATGCATTCTAAATACATAATAAAGCGAGTATGAAATAAAATAATAATGATATGCGGATGGATACTTTACACATTGATCCTAGATCAAATCTCTCCCTTTCTCACTCGAGCTAGCACTTGTACTACTTCTACCCGTTACACTACACTTCTAAAGAACCTCATATACATAGAGGGGAATATGTGAGAAGAGAATACAAAGAGAACGAAGGTGATAAGGCTGGACACGCAGGTCCAATTTAATAAATCGAATTTATTACAATAATTTCTAAAATTGCCCACCCATCTAATATCCATCCGATATACATTATTCATTCAACACAACCAAGTATTCACACATAAAGATATCAATCAATCTAATCAAATTAATTAATATGATAATTAAGTGATCATCCAATGTTCAAACAACGATTTGATTTTGTTCGAGTCAAACTCGTTTTTGCGAATAAGTACTTAAAGTACGAATTCATGAATTAAATTAAAATACATCATTAAATCTAATTTAACATGTATTTAATACTAATTCACTATTCAATTCCAAATTAAATATTACACTTTTATTTAATAAACCTTTTACGATTTAAATTCCAAATCTAGTCGTAACGCGTCTCAAAGACCGATTAACGTCCAACGTCAATTCAATTAAAGTCCAATGGGCTTTTGATTGATTTCTAAAGGCATGGACTTTTGGTCAACTCGGGTCAAACCGATAACCAAAGTCCAATCCGGGATTTACCCCATAAGCCCATAAATCAATCTTGGCCCATTAGGCCCAATTGAACTTTAAAGGTTCATTAAGTCGCATTTGGGCTTTATGGTTAAGGTTTTGGGCCTAATTGGATCCAATCCACTTGGCCTAAACCAAACTTGATAAATCAAGCCCAATAGGCCCAATTACAACATTAGAAGCCCAAATCCAATTTAAAGCCTAAATAACTAAATTACATGAATCCAATTCCGCAACTTAATTACCAAAGTGCATTACATGATTAATAACCTAAATCAACATTTCTAAAACACCAAATTAGTCCAATTAATCATGCTCATTTCATTATCATATGTCCAACACACAAAATGAAAAATCAAACCCATTACATGCTTCTTTAGTCTCGGCCAAGGGATGCATTTTGTGTCCGATTCGGTTTCAATCCAATCGAACCAACAATCGACATTAAATCAACATCCTAAATGATTTCATACACATCCAATGTCACAAAATCAAAAATCCAAGACATTAGGGGCATTATCCAATTCGGCCAACATGTGAATTTTGGGGATTTATGTTCAATTCAAAATCCAATCCAATTCGATTCAAATTAACGTCAACCTAATCGATTCTAACTCATCAAATGAATTAAAAAATCAAAAATCCAAGATCCCGAAAACACCATAACATTCGGCCAAGGTATAAATTTTGGGGAAAATAATTCGAAATCATTTTTCGTCAAATTGGTCCAACCAAAATGAAATTAAACATGTTATAAGCATACTCAAACAATCATTTATTCAAATCATGCTCAAATCACATTTACCCAAATTTTAAATCCCTAAAATTTCATGCTTGCAACCTTAGCTCTAGATGCCATTGTTGAGTTTTATTAGGTCCCAAGATCAAATCAAGGCATGAAATAATGGGTGAATACATCAACGGAGGTAGCGGAATACTCACATCGATCGGTTAAGTCGATTTGGAGACGATTCGAAGCCAAAAAGCCACTGCCAATGACGCCAATCTGCTGCAGTGAACTGCCTCCAATTTCAGAATTTGAGATGAGAAAACGGAGCTCCAAGCCTCGTCTGATGGATCCCGGCTCATGGGTGAACCTCCCTACCACCTTCGCAAGACTCGTAGTGTGCTAGCACTTGCGGTTTTCACCATGAAAACCCAACCCTTGCTTCCCTATGTTCACGCCAAAAGGCGTCTTCAAAACCAGTAACTTGTTTCAGTTTGGGCGTGAGGTGAGAAGAGAGAAAAGAGAGAGATGAAAATGTGTAATGAATAATTGAAATGCATATTAAGTATATCTTATATACTTTGTTTGAAATTCAAAAGAATTTCACTTGCATTTGCCTTTAATTTGCATTTGCATTTGCTTTTCAAAAGTCAAACCATTAAAGCAAAACACTATGCACATCAACTATTTCACATGTCACACAAGTCACATCTACTTTAAGTCATGTCTCAAGTCTTTTCTATCAATCAATCACATCACTCAAAGTGACATTTGATTTGACGCTTGATGTGATGATTGATTTGATGCTTGATGTGACTTGCGTCGTCGCACTCGAATTCGAAATACGAATGCGCTCGTAATCACACTCGGGCTCGGGTTCGCTAATTCTAAATTAACGATATTTCTGTCGCGTCGTAATTAAATGATTACGGTCGTCGGTGTATCCGAATCACGTACGTACCAAGTACTACGTTCTACCAATTTACGAGACATGGTCAACTCCTAGCGAAGTACCAAGTCTACCCAATTCTCCGGACATATCCTTTTAAGAATATTAAGATCTATATCAAGCGTAGTATACTATCGTATTGTGCGTATCGTCCCAGTATCGGATAGTCACGTGCTAGGGCTGGGGCTGGATAAGTGTCTACCCCGTCCGAAACACATATCGGATGTCTGGTAACTAGTCTCTATAATCAGATATTCATGACCTGGTCATAATATCACGATTGGATGCGCATCACTTAAGAGCACCAATACCGTATCCTGCGTGACATCATCTCCAATATGACTGAAGTGACACTTCCGTCTTGACATCACACCCAATACTCTATGACTCTCTGATAAACCCAGAAGTGGTGAACACAGAACCGGTCAAAGCCCCCAACCACCAAAACCAAAGTTTATCGATTATCGTAAGTATTAGCGATGCAAGTCTCAGGTTAAGACTATACACACCTACCTTGATTTCGGCCTCCCATAGACACCTAGTCATAATACCAATGGGATTCCGAGGGGTCTATCCAGAGCGAAGCTGTTTCCCGTACCATCGGTGAAACACGACCTCCTATCGCACTTGCATAAGTCTCCAACACTTATATATATGAGAACTATGTCGTTGTGCCCTCACAACGCACACAAGTGCAATACTAGCCTATTCCGTATTATCGATGTCCAGTCTCGATAATACTACGGCTAGGGATATTTAATGATTAATCCTTCGTGGACTGATACTGTCTCATATCATCTCAATCCAGGAACTAATCATAGGGACCTCTCTTCATTTATACATCTATGGTGATCTAATCACAAATGATGAGAGTGCAATATCCTTATTACATAGTTAATTTGCTACAACAACACAATGATATGTGCAAATAGTGACGCTATGGGTCATATTATCCAACAAAAAGAATATGGTATTCTTTCACAATGGACTCCTCCTGGAACACCGCAATTAAACGGTGTATCCGAACGGAGAAACCAACTTTGTTGGACATGGTTAGGTCTATGATGAGTCACATTGAGCTACCTATTTCCTTCTGGGGATATGCATTAAACAGTGCAATTCTTATTTTGAATAAGGTTCTGTCAAAGTCTGTACAAAAGACTCCGTATGAGATATGGACAGAAAAGAAATCGGGTTTCTCATTCCTGAAGATTTGGGGATGCTGGGCATACGTCAAGCATTTGGAAGGTACCAAACTTGAACCCAAATCGGATAAATGCCTATTCATAGGATATCCTAGGGAAACCAAAGGATATTACTTCTATCACACACGAGAGAACAAAGTATTTATTGCTCTACATGTGGTTTTCCTTGAGAAGGAATTCCTAAATACAGTGGTTAGTGGGAGGAAAGTAGAACTCGATGAAAAACGGAGTGATACTATTCCTGGCAAAGAATCCTCAACAGAACAGGAACATTCCATCAGGGATGAGACTGTACCACAATCTTCTATTACATAAGAACCGCGTAGGTCGGAGAGAGTCAGGAAACAACCTGAGAGGTATGGGTTCCTAATCTCACCTTATGTAGATATCAATTTCATTGAGGATAACGAACTGGCTACGTATGAGGAAGCGATACAAGATATCGATTCTGTTTATGGCAAGAAGCCATTAAGTCTGAAATGGATTCCATGTACACCAACCAAGTTTTGACACTGGTTGATGCACCAGAAGGCGTAAAACCTATTGGATGCAGATGGATCTTCAAGAAGAAGACCGACATGGATGGCAACGTACAAACGTACAAAGCTAGGCTTGTAGCGAAGGGGTATCGTCAACGACATGGTGTCGATTACGACGAAACTTTCTCACCCGTTGCCATGATTAAATCCATTCGGATAATTCTTGCTATTGCTGCATATTTCGATTACGAGATATGGTAGATGGATGTTAAAACCGCTTTCCTTAATAGAAACCTTTTGGAGGATGTTTATATGCAACAGCCTGACGGTTTTATCATGCCTAGACTTATAAATAAGGTTTGTAAGTTAAATCGGTCCATCTATGGACTGAAGCAAGCATCACGGTCATGGAACCAATGTTTTGATGAGATCATAAAAGAATATGATTTCATTCAAAACGAAGATGATCCTTGTGTATATAAGAAGGTTATTGGGAGAGCACTGACTTTTATTGTCCTTTATGTTGACGATGTATTGTAATAGGTAATGACATTCCCATGCTAACGTCGGTGAAAGCTTGGCTTTCATTGAAATTGTCTATGAAAGATCTGGGAGAAGCAGCCTTTATTCTGGGAATAAAGATCTACCGGGATAGATCTAGAAAGCTGCTTGGACTCTCCCAGAGTACGTATATTGACAGAATGTTGAAGAGATTCAACATGGATCAGTCCAAGAGAGGACTGTTGCTAGTGTCACATGGCGTCTATCTATCTAAGGACATGTGTCCTAAAACTCAAGATTAGAGAGACAACATGAGTCGGATATCGTTCGCCTCGGCAGTCGGATCGATCATGTATGCCATGATATGTACGCGACCTGATGTCTCATATACTTTGAGCATGTGTAGTCGCTATCAGGCCGATCCAGGTGAAGGTCACTGGATGGCGGTTAAGATTATCCTAAAGTATCTTAGATGAACTAAGGATTCTTTCTTAATCTATGGAGAATGAGAACTTGGGGTAACTGCGTATACCGATGCAAGTTTCCAAACCGACAAAGACGACTGTAAGTCGCAATCAGGGTACATATTTTGTTTGAATAACGGAGCAGTGAGCTGGAAATATTCCTAGCAAGAGACTGTTGCCGATTCAACAACAGAAGCGGAGTACATTGCTGCAGCTGAAGCAGCAAATGAAGCAATTTGGATCCGAAAATTCCTAATCGGATTAGGAGTAGTTCCGTTAGCAGCTGAGCCCGTTCCATTGTATTGTGACAATAACGGGGCTATAGCGCAGGCTAAGGAACCACGGTCTCATCAACGATCCAAGCATGTTCTTCGACGTTTCCATCTGATACGTGAGATCATACATCGTGGCGATGTGAAGGTCGAGAAGGTCGCATCAGATGATAACATGGCAGATCCGCTGACGAAAGCGATTCCTCAGTAAAAGTTTGAGTGACATGTACATAGTTCAGGTATTAGATGCTTGAGTGACTGGCTATAGGCCAAGTGGGAGATTGTTGGGTAGTTATGACCCATAGCGTCACTGTTTGTAAAAGGCATTGTGTTTTTGTATAAAATTAACAATGTTATAATGAAATTTCCTTTTACCGTTTTATAATTCATTTACTTTGATATAGTTAAATGGTAAAAGTCCTTATAATTAGTTTCAGATTGAGATGATATGAGACAGTATCAATCCATAAAGGTTTAATCATTAAATATCCCTAGTCATAGTATTATCGAGATTGGACATCGATAACGCGGAATAGACTAGTATTGCACTTGTGCGCGTTGTGAGGGTATAACGGCATAGTTCTCATATATTTAAGCATTGGATACTTATGCAAGTGCGATAGGAGGTTGTGTTTTACCGATGGTACGAAAAATAGCTTTGCTCTGGATTGACACCGCGGAATCCCATTGGTAGTATGTATATGTGTCTACGGGAGTCCGCTTCAGGGTAGGTGTATTTGGTCTTAACCTGAGACTTGCATCGCTAGTACTTGCGATAATCGGTAAAAACTTTGGTTTTGGTCGTACAGGGCTTTAACAGGTTATGTGTACGCCTCTGTTGGGTTTATTGGGAATCGTAGTGTATTGGATGTGATGTCAAGACGGAAGTATCACTTCAGACATATGGAGATGATGATCATGTAGGGATTTAGAACTGGTTCTCTATTGTGTTGCAACCAACGGGATAATATGACAAGGTCATGATTATCCGATTCAAATAGACTAGTTGCTTGATATTCGATATGTGGTTCGTACGGGGTAGAAACTATTCCATCCCCATCCCTTTCACGGGACATCCGATACTGGATCGCAATATGCAATACTACGGTATACTACGCCTATATAGATCGCATATTCCAGTAAGAATATTTCTGGAGAATTGGGTAGGCATGGCGCTTTGCTAGAAGCCAATCTTGTCTAGTAAATCGGTAAAAACGTAGTACGAGGTACGTACGTGTTCGGATAGTCCGACGACTGTATTTACTGCCAACATCCGGAGATCTCTTGGGTCACTTCCCGAAGATTCACTATGACGTTTGATTCAAACTTTATTAATCTGGAATTAATACGGAGAAACTTTTGGATAAAGTACTATTTGAAGAGAGAGAAATATTAATTTGAAATTAATCGATAAAATAATATATTCGATATATTAAACGAAATTGGATTTCGACATGGAATTAAAATTATATTTTAATTCAGGCAAACGAGTTAATTTGGAATTAATTCGTTAGTGACATGAATAGTAATTTCACTAGGCATAATTATTTAATTACGTCGCGACGGAAATTCGTTAATTCGGAATTAGCGAAACCGAGCCCGGAAGTGTTTACGGGACCACTCATATTTCGAATCGAGTGGGGCCCACAAGTCACATCGTGAGTCACATCACTTGTCATGAAAAGGTTATGGATGTCAAAAGTCATTTTTTTGTGAGTGACATGCTGTCACTATTCATGATGTGGGTGGTTGTGGGCATTCAATTAGTTTTTGGAGCCAAATTTTTGGCTTTTGACTTTGTAAAATAAATACCAACTTTGGTAATTGTTTTTCATTCATTATTATTTGTTTTTAGAAAACAAAAGGCAACAAAAAATCTCTCTTCTCTACACCAAAACCGTGAGCTTCTTGGAGAAGATAAGGAAGATTTTTCTTTCTTTTTGCTAGCACATTCAAGGTTCAAACAAAGGTGATAGGAAATCTTATCATTGAGCATGGATTTTCTTTAAAGCTTGGAGCTTGTAGATCATCATCAACAAAACCCACCCTTGGCCGAATACATCTCAAATTGAAGGAGAAAATTTTGTTGAGCATCACATCCTTAAACCGATCTTTGTAAGTATGTTTCCGCCATACTTCTTATTATATTCATTCTATTTCATGGCTTAAAATGATCTTGGGACATCTTTATAAGCCAACATTCTCTTCCTCAATTCTAACAAATCTACCAAATCTATCCCTATGTCTTGGCATGCAATTAAACACAAGTGATACTGGAAATAGAAATAAAAGAATAACGAAAAATTAAAGTTTACTAGAATTGATATGAAATAAGCAGAAAATAAATTCAAGAATAAAAAACTAAGAAAATTTAAAATAAACTGAATAAGCAAATAAAATAAAATAAAATAAATGTAACGAAGTTACCGCTTCGTTGTTGACTAAGCAAACCTGGTCCTTTTGCTTGTAAACAGTCTCCACGGCAACGGCACCAAATTTTAATTACGTCCAAATATGACTCACGGTTATCGCAGTATAGTAGGGGTGTCGATTCCTAATACAGATGGTTACAACGGAACTAATTCACTCAATCAAGAACGTTTAGCAATAACTAGAGTAAAGAAAAGATTAAACTGTAATGTAAACTAAAGATTACAAAAACTTGTAAGATTTTATCAATATAGAGAAATAGAAAAGCGTCAGGATCCGCTCTTGCACCAATTCCTTATATTCTGTTATTAATTCTTTTATTACGCAATTGAGGGTTTTACGTTCCAAACTAACAATTGGAGGATATTCAATTCTACTCAAATTAAAGTTCTAAGATAATTGATTTTTATCTTCTCTACGTTCATAACACACAGGTTATCGTTACAACCTATCTAACGACAAAAATATACCCTCGGGCAATATTGCACTAGAATATCAACTCATAAAACAACCTTAACCAGTCACAACTATTTTCACCAACCACACATAGAAAACGTGTGACTGAATCTATATGTAAATTAATAAAATATAGTTTCTGGATTAAAATAATCAAAAGAATAAAGAGAAGAATACTATAACAATTGTATTAAATAAATAAAATCATCCATGAATCAAATAACAAAAATAAAAGAATTGGGTACAAGAGTTCGCCCTTAACTTTGCCTTAGGAGATTAGTTCTGCATGCCGAAGGAAGAAATAATAGTGATGGGTTGGAGAAACATCATATAATTTATTATCACTGCTCCCTGGATTACTCTCGACTTTCCGGATTGCTCTCGGTGTCTCTGTCTTGTTGTTGACTCTTGGCTTCTCTCTCTTTATTGCTCTTCAGTTGCATCTCTCTCTTCACATTGCTTGTTTTTTTTGTTTCTTATCTAGTGTGCCTCCATTCTGTCTCTTGTTTTCTTTTTAATATATGCGCACTTACTATCTCTCTATTAGGGTTTTCTTTTTTTTCCCATGCGCATTACTTTTGTTACCTCTTTAATTTCAATTATGTGCCTCTTTTTCTAATATAATTCATGTGCACTTTGTCTCTTTGTACCTGCGTACCACTCTTCTATTACATGCATGTAGCCTCCTCAGCTATCCAAGTTTTTGTTCTCTTTATTCACTGCTTTATTTGTTGTTTTGTTTGCATGCTTGGTCTGCCTCCAGCTCACTCTCTCTCATGCGCATTCACGTGCCTCCTAATGAAACCCTCATGCTCCAATTAATAATGTGCAGCCCTTTGTTTGATTTATGCAAAGGCATGTGAAACCCAAATCTTCACACATAACTCTTCACTTCTTTATATTCTCTCAACAGCCTTCAATCTCTTTGTTCTCGGCAGTTTCTTGTTTTTGTCTTTTCCAATTCCTACAAATATAAAAATCACTAAATTAACTGAAATAATAAATATTTTTAAATTAATATGTAAATAAAAATCATATAAAAAAATTTAAAATATATAACTAAGTACTAAATAATAAACCCGAATAAGTGATGTTTTAAAGTACATTTTCATGTACTTATCAGCTACTTTTAGGGTTGATGCTTGGAGCGCCAATCTGAATCGTATTATGGGAGCATAACAGTATAGTTCTCATATATTTGGGTATTGGATACTCATGCAAGTGTGATAGGAGGTTGTGTTTACCGATGGTACGAAACAGCTTCGCTCTGGATAGACCCATCGGAATCCCATTGGTAGTATGACTATGTGTCTATGGGAATCCGAATCAGGATAGGTGTATTTGGTCTTAACCTGAGACTTGCATCACTAATACTTGCGACAATCAGTATATTTTGGTTTTGGTCATCCAGGGATTTAACAAGTTCTAAGTACGCCTCTCCTGGGTATACTGAGAATCGTAGTGTATTGGGTGTGATGTCAAGATGGGAGTATCACTTCAGTCATATGAAGATGATGATCACGTAGGATACGGAACTAGTAATCTTATGTACTGCAGTCATCGGGATAATATAACTAGGTCATGTTTATCTGATTATAGAGACTAGTTATCAGAGATCCGATATATGCTTCGTACGGGGCAGACACAATCCAGCCCCATGCCTAGCATGTGACATCCGATACTAGATCGTAATACGCAATACTATGCACACTACGCCTGACATAGTTTACATATTCCTTAAAAGAATATTTCTGGAGAATTGGGTAGGCACGGTGCTTTGCTAGAAGCCAACCATGTCTTGTAAATCGGTAAGAATGTGGTACTAGGTACGCACGTGTTCGAATTATCCGATAACCGGATTTACTACCAACATATCCAGGGATCTCATGGGTCACTTCCCAAAGATTCACCGATGACGTATGACTCGAACATAATTAATCTACGATTAATTATAAGAGAGAGAAAATTAATCTTGGATTAATTACAGATTAAATTTATCAGGGATAAAATACAATTAGAAGAGAGAGAACGATTAATTAGGAATTAATCGGTAAAATAATCTATTCGATATATTCAATGAAATTAGATTTCATGACGGAATTAGAATTAGATTTTAATTCGGGCGAGCGAATTGATTTAGAATTAATTCGCGAGTGACGGGAAGAGTAATTTTGCTAGGCATAATTATAAATTAGTAAATGGACGAATTCAAAAGCTCAATTTTTCTCTCCATTGGCGTGAAGCTTGGCTTCTTGCTAATTGGATTAGATTGATTAATAACATACTTTGTGTGAATATATGGATGTGATGTATAAATAATGTAGATCAGATGGATATTATATGGGTGAGGGCAATTTTGGAAATTGTTGTAATAAATTTAGAATTTATTAAATTAGACCTGCGTGTCCAGCCTATTACCTCTTGACTCTTTGTATTTCTCTTCTCACTCATTCCCCTCAATGTAAATAAGGTTTCTTTAAAAGTGTTATGTAATTGGGTAGAAGTAATATTTGTGCTAGCGGGAGAGAAGTAAGGGAGAGATTTGTCATAGGAACAAACTGTATTATATATGCATCCGCATATCATTATTAATTTATTTATCGCGCCTTATTATGCTTTTAGAATGCATGTTTAAGGGTGCATGATGAGACCTAATCAAAGATAATTAGTTGGTTGCTAATTATGTGAAAAATCCTCAACAAATATTAAGCTTTTTCTTTCCATTGAATGATTCTCTCTCAAGATACAAGATTGGCACTGGTTTGAATGATTCTCTCTCAAGATACAAGATTGGCACTGATTTGTTGGCCAAAATCAAGACCTTTGTCCATCACGGATGTGTTGGAATCATGAAGGCTTTGTTCCATATCGTATGTCTTGTCCAAGTTGTGATTTGTTGGCCAAAGTCAAGATCATTTCTTGTCCAACGACATCGATTACGAAGCTTTCCAAATTCAATGGGTCCCACTTAACTGTAATCATTAAGCTTGTTGTCCCAAAGCCAAGGCTTAGTTGATTCAGAGGAAAATGTTAGGAAAATATATTGGATATATTGGCATATATATTATATATATGTTTCGAATTTGGAGGTCCACCTACTGGATCTAGGAATTGGATGAGATCCAATTGATCATAGAGATCCACCTAGTTAAGTTTTGTACAACTTGTTGGCCAAAGTCAAGGTTGTGTGCTATTTAACGGGATCCTAGCCTACTAGGAAACTAGGTTTCCCGAGTACTCAATAAAGGGTTAGAAGCTCATTGAAAAATAGCGGGAGGCAAGTATTAAATTTGCAATTTTGTTTAGATACTTGCCAGTACGCGCTCATTTCATTTTTCATCATTGTTTATTAAACATATTAGTTGGACTAAAATTTAATTATTATTTTAAAATTAAACAGTTGGACGGTATTAAAACTATTTCATTTATAGTTGATTATATAATTGGATTATAGTAATCAATATATTTGAATTTAACCAATCAAATAATAGTTGATTATATAGTTAGACTATAGTAATCATTATATTTGATTATACCCGAAACCGTTGATTGGATAGTTGGACTATTGGAATCAAGATAACTGAAAGATTAGCGTTATGAACATAATCCTGGGTGAAAATATTTTTTAAACGACTCCAATTTTCAGATTGGGAATATAACCTCAGGATAGTCCTGGGAACTGAGAAGTTACTCTATTTGATAGAGCAACCTTTTGGGCCTAAGCCCAGAAATGAGCAAATAGTAGAACATGATTTTTTGAAGATTCATGTGATGATAACTTTAGTGCTCAATCTGTTATGCTTGCCGCAAAGACTCCTTAATTTCTTCGTCAAAACTAAGGATTAGGTTCGTATAGTATGATATTGAAATTGAAGGATCTTCACAGATCTATCATTAGATCTTAGAAGTACTAATTGTAATATAAAACTCTTGGAGAGTTAATGGCTATGCTCAAAGAGACAAAGCCAGAGATTGCAAAAGGGTAAGAAGCGCAAGACGCATCTTACTTCGACATCCTAAAAGGCCAAGGCTTGACCGAAGACTTCTGGGATGTGGCAAAGGGCAAAGACAAAATCGTCACAGTATTCTCGGAAGACAAAGGACATATCCCAAGATGTCTGCCTAAACTGTGGCAAACGAGGTCACTGGATGAGTGACTGCCGTATGGACAAGGCAGACATAAAGGAAGTGAAGAATGGCAAGGCTCCGGCTTCAAGCATGTTTGTCATAAACATGTTCACTACTAGTTTCAAAATTGGATTTTTGATACTAGATATGGTACATAAATATGTACTGATGTGTAGAATCTGCTGATTAGTAGAAGACTGACTTCAGTTGAGATCGATCTACGAGTCAAAAATAGGATGAGAGTCGCTGTTTTAACCGTAGAAACCTAAGTTTAGGAACTACCATTCGGGTGTGTACTTAAATTACGAAACTGTTATAATTTAACTAGTTTGACTAGAAATATTATCTCTATATCTAAGTATAACTCGTTGCTTGTATACCTTTATATTCTAGAACACTAAGTGTTTTATTTTATAAAGATGATATTGAGATAAGCACATTATATGTGAATACCAGTATTTATATTTTGAATATAAATGAATCTTAAACATATAACATGAAAAACAAATAGCTCAAACTGATTCAATCAGTTGAGACTTAAAATTGGCATTGTTGTCTGTGACACACTTTCGAAGAGTGAGTACTGGGACGGATTTGATTCTAATTTAAATGATATCTACGAATCTAGTTTATTAGGCAAAGTGCCTAAAACACCTTTTACTTGATAAAAGTGCAAGTGCCACCGATCTGTTAGCCCTTGTTCATAGTGACGTAAGTGGGCCCATGTCTAGCTAGGCTAGAGGTAGATATGAATACTTCGTAATCTTCATGAATGTTGCATCTCGTTATAGTTATGTGTTTCTTATGAAACATAAATCGGAAACTTTTGATAAATTCAAATAGTTTCGACATGAAGTATTAAAAACATATTAGTAAAAGTATTAAGACATTACGGTTATACCGTATTGGAAAATACTTCAGCAATAAGTTTCTCAATTACTTGAAAGAGTATATTATTCTTTCAATATGGAATCCTCCTGGAACACCTCAATTTGACGGTGTTTTCGAACAGAGAAACTGAACTTTGTTGGACATGGTAAGGTTAATGATGAGTCACCCTGAGCTACCATTTTCCTTCTAGGGATACACATTAAACAGTGCAATACTTATTTTGAATAAGGTTCCATTAGAATATGTTGAACGGACTTCATATTAGATATGAACAAGAAAGAAACTGGGTTTTCTAATTCCTGAAGATTTAGGAATGCTAGGCATATGTTTGGATGATACCAAACTAAAACTCAAATCAGATAAGTGTCTATTTGTAGGTTATCATAGGGAAACCAAAGTATAGTACTTATACAACTCACAAGAGAATAATGTAATTGTTGCTCTCCATACGGTTTTCCTAAGAGGAATACTTATATCCAGTGGTAAGTGGGAGGAAAGTAAAACTCGATGAAAATCGGAGTGATACTATTCTAGGCACCAACTCCTTAATAGAACACAAACAGTTCATCAAGGATGAAACTGTACCACAATCTTCGAATACACAAGAACCACGTAAGTCGGAGAGAGTCAGAAAATAATCTGGGAGGTATGGGTTTCTGATCTCAAATAATGAAGATGTCAATCTTATTGAGGAATACGAACTGGCTATATATAAGGCAGTGATACAAGGTATCGCTCTTTTCATAGAAAAGTGTCATGAAGTCCGAAATGGATTCTAAGTATACCAACCAAGTTTGAACACTGGTTGTTGTACCGAAAGGCATTGTGCCTATTGGGACTATATGAGTCTTCAAGGAAGACAAACATGGATGGAAACATACAAACGTACAAAGCTAGGCTTGTAGCGAAAAGGTATCGTTATCAACATTGTGTCGATAACGATGAAACCTTTTATCCGTTGCCATGATTAAATCCATTTAGATAATGCTTGCTAATACTATATGTTTCATTTTTGAAATATGGCAGCTGAACGTTAAAATCGCTTTCCTTAAAAGGAAACCTTTTGGAGGATGTTTACAACATCCTAATGGTTTGGTCGTACCAAAACATGCAAACAATGTTTGCAAGTTAAGTCGATCCATTTATGAATTGAAGCAAGCATTGCGTTTTTGGAACCAGCGTTTTGATGTAATCATAATGGTATATGATTTAATGCAAAATGAAAATGATTCTTGTGTATATAAGAAGGTTAGTGGGAGCGCACTGACAATGATTGTCCTATATAGTGATGACATATCATTTCTTGGAAATGACATTCCAATAATATAATCGGTGAAAGCTTGGCTTCCATGAAAATCCTTCATAGAATACTTGGGAGAAACAACCTTTTATTCTAGGAATAAGGATCTATTGGGATAGATCTAAAAGTTATTGGCACTCTCCGAGAACCCATATATTGAAAGATATATGTACGTGACCCGGTGTCTCATATGCTTGAGCATAAGGAGTCACAATCAGACCAATCCAAGTGATAGTCAGTAGATTGATGTTAAGAACATCCTTAAGTATCTTAGATGAACTAAGGATGCTTTTTTAAGCTGTGGAGAAGGAGAACTTGAAGTGACTGGGTTCACTACTGCAAGTTTCCAAACCGATAAAAACGACAGCAGGTCGTAATAAGGGTACTATATAGTTTGAATAACGGAATAGTGAGCTGGAAGTATTCCAAGCAAGATACTATTGTTGAATAAACAATAAAAGTGGAATATTGCTGCAGCTGATGCAGCAAAAGAAGCTTTTTGGATATATGATAATCCTAATTAGATTAGGTATAGTTCTGTTAGCGGCTGAGCTAGGCTACAGCACATGCTAAAGAATTAATGGTCTCATCAATGATCTAAATATGTAATTTAATTATTTCATCTGATTCGTCGGATCATACATCATGGCGATGTGATGATCGAATGAATCTCATCAAATGATAACCTTACAAATCCGCTGATGAAAGTTGTTTCTCAGCAGAAGTTTGAGCGGCCCATACATAGTTCAGGTGTGGGACACCTGAGTGATTAGCTATAGGCCAAGTGGGAGATTGTTGGATAATTATGACCCATAGCATCACTATTTGTACAGAAGATAGAGTTGTTGTACAAATTAACTATGTGACAAAGGAAATTGCTCTTTTATCATTTGTAATTGGATTACCGGGATATATAAATGATAAAAGTCCATATGATTAGTTCCGAATTAATAAGATATGAGACAGTATTAATCCACTGAGGTTTAATCATTAAAATATCCCTAGTCGTAGTATTATCGATATTGGACATCGATAATGCGAAATAGACTGGTATTGTACTTATACGTGTTATGGGAGCATAATGGCATAGTGCTATATATTTGGGTATTGGATACTCATGCAAGTGTGATAGGAGGTTGTGTTTACCGATGGTACGGAAACAGCTTCGCTCTGGATAGACACCTCGGAATCTCATTGGTAGTATGACTATGTGTCTATGGGAATCCGAATCAGGATAGGTGTATTTGGTCTTAACCTGAGACTTGCATCACTAATATTTAAGACAATCAGTATACTTTGGTTTTGGTCATCCAGGGTTTTAACAGGTTCTGAGTACGCCTCTTCTGGGTATACTGAGAATCGTAGTGTATTGGGTGTGATGTCAAGATGGGAGTATCACTTCAGTCATATGAAGATGATGATCACGTAGGATACGAAACTAGTACTCTTATGTACTGCAGTCATCGGGATAATATGACTAGGTTATGTTTATCCGATTATAGAGACTAGTTACCATAGATCCGATAGATGCTTCGTGCAGGGCAGACATAATTCCAGTCCCAGGCCTAGCATGTGACATCTGATACTGGATCGTAATACGTAATACTACGCATACTATGCCTGACATAGATTACATATTCCTTAAAAGAATATTTCTGGAGAATATGGTAGGCACGATGCTTTGCTAGAAGCCAACCATGTCTTGTAAATCGGTAAGAATGTGGTATTAGGTACGCATGTGTTCGGATTATCAGACAATCGAATTTACTGCCAACATATCCAAGGATCTCATGGGTCGCTTCCCGAAGATTCACCGATGACATATGACTCGAACATAATTAATCTAGGATTAATTATAAGAGAGAGAAAATTAATCTAGGATTAATTACGGAATAATTTTATCTGGGATAAAATGCTATTAGAAGAGAGAGAATGATTAATTCGAAATTAATCCGTAAAATAATATATATTCGATATATTAAATGATATTAGATTTCATGACGGAATTAGAATTGGATTTTAATTCGGGCGAACGAATTGATTTAGAATTAATTAGCGAGTGATGTGAATAGAAATTTTGCTAGGCATAATTATTTAATTAAATTTGATTTAATTACGTCGTAACGAAAAATTCGTTAATTCGGAATTAGCGAACCTAAGCCCGGGAGTCTTTGCGGGCCCACTTCGATTTTGATTAAAGTGGGGCTCACACTTGTCACATCACCTAGTCAACTTTATCAACTTTTTGTTGATAGAAGTAGATGGGATTTTGATGGTTGCATGTTTCTTACACAAGTATTATTTAAGTTGATGTGATAATGACTTGTACCAACTTTTTGGAAAATTAATAAATGGTAATTGATTTTTAAAATCAAATACAAAACACATTTTTTTTCTTCTCTCTCTCATTCCTCTCCTTGGCCAAATTTGGTCTTCTTATTTTTCTCCATGGCCGAATTCAAGAGCTCAATTTTTCTCTCTATTGGCGTGAAGTTTGGCTTCTTGCTAAGTGATTTTGCTTCAAAAATCCAAGGTGCTAACACATTCAATGAGTCTTACAAGGTGTTAGGGAAACATATCCATGAGTTTGGAATTCAAGGAGATGCTTGGAAGCTTTACATACATCAAATGGGAGTTTGGAGCACAACACAAAGGCTTGGAATTTTTGTTATCCCCTACATCTAAAACTGATCAAAGTGAGTATTTTCCGCATTCTTACTTTGTTGTATTCACATGATTTATTACTTAATTGATCTTGGTTTGACCTAGAAAACCCAACATCTTTACACTCTAAAATTTGGAGTTTTGTGATTCGGTTGATGGATTTGATGGTTAGATGCATTTGTGAAGTAAGATTGAATAATATTAGTGTAATATTAGTTCAATATTTTTATATGATGACTTGTTGTCATTCTAGAGTGTTATGACCACTCTTGTAATACCTATAATTGTTCTTGAATTCTTCATTGATGGCGGATTTGATTGGTGTAGATATTAATATGATTAATATTGAGAAAATTGGATTTAAAGCATGAAAAATGATTTTTTTTGCATCTAGATCAGATCTGGAAATTTTGGAAAATTTTTTATGAAATATATTAGTTTAATGTATTGGATGTGTATTAGGAATTGGAATAACTGTTAGAAATTATTTCGGAGTGAAAATATATGAAAATAGTGAAAAAAGGCATTACCGGGTGAGTTTCGGGCTTATCGGTAATGGCTGTCCAAACAGTGAAATTAATCCAATTATATTGTCATGCTTGATATATGATATTTAATCTAATTTTATTATTTGCACATGCATGTGAAATTAATTTGATTAATTTCGTAATGTTTGACAATAGGAAAATTCTCGTTAAATAAGGCATTAAAATGACTAGTATTAGGAATACTTATTTCTTGGTCTGCCTTGTCAGTTCAGATGCGAATGATTTCCAGATGTTGTAGCTATATCGTGCCAAAGTTGTATAGTTATGGCTGATGGTAGTTCATTTGCGCAGGTAGAATTATATGAAAAGAGACAAATTCAAGTGAAAGTGGAAATCCTAAACGTGCCAAAGCTGTCAAGACAACATCGGGAGCTTGAGTTTGTCATTGACAAGTGTAGCCTTAATACGCCTCATGTGAACGTTCCAAAGCTGTCACAATAAGAAACAGTCGGGACTAAAATTAGGAGTCACAGTGAGTGTGATTGAAAATGAGTTGTCTACCTATGAATAAATGTAGGCGAGAATGTGACAAAGCTGTGAGTCGAAATATATTCAAGGGGTCTACTTCCCATTATGAAATTTGATTTGATTATTGAATTCTCATTTTCCGTTGGGGATAACTGTATTATGTAAAGTAGTGGGAGGCATTGCTGGGTTAAAATTCCAAAACTAAGGCAGTGTGTGATATTATGAAAATTACCGTTTATGTTTTTCCTTATTCTATTATATAGAGAGAATTAAACTTTTAAACTACTGCATGCATATTTTATATATGTTTTCTGACTTCACTTATGGTTGCAGATTCCTAGAATATGTTCTAGATTAATAGTAGACTTGGATATTGTTAGATTAGTCTAAACTATCGAAAACTGTTGTTCCGATTTTCTTGAAAAATCAAGATGGTTAGTGACTTACTTACTAAGTTACGATAGGTAATAAAAATAGATATCCATTTTAGGATATAATTATGTAGAGAGAATAGTTTCTTGTTCGGTAAGGATTGACATGAGTTAGTTCATATATCGAGATTATTGACTGACTTTAAGAAAATCCCATTAGGTATTTATTTATCTGATAATGACGTTTCTTGGCTTTAGTGACCTTTAGAGGTAATGTGTCTGACACGGTTTGCTAATCAATTATTGTGAATAGTTGAAGGCAAATTATAAAGCTAAATAAATGAGATATGTATAGTTGTGTGTAGAGAATATTGATTCTCACAATACGACAACTATAGGTATTGGAAACCAAATCTCTTGTCTAGTTATTTAAAATATTATTTAATGATAGTTTTGATATATGATATCAGAACTTGCGACTATTGGAAATTTACTTGTTCTTTATAATCAGTTGTCACATATTTTAGTACGACTAGCAGTGTCATTGTTGAAGTGATAAACATTAGGAAAAATATTCTGTTAAGTAAATAACTTCGAACAATGCTTTATGAGATTACTTAAGCATTATATGCTTATTTCGTATGGTAAATGATGATCTGATACGAGATCACACCACATATCCTTATCCATTTAATGAATATTGTATTCGAGAATGTGATTAAATCTTATTTAACCAATGATTGTTATTAGAGTATAAAATTTATTAAACTGATACGTTAGATTATGTAGTTTAATGAATTATAAAATGCTTAAGGTAGTTTTCTTTACTTCATAACTTAGTCAATGTGATGTCATGACTTAGTTACATGTTTCTGATGAAACGCAGATAGAATATTTTAACTGGTTCAAAGATATTCAATCCGAAGTTTTGAAAGCTGTTTCTTTAAAATTCATCGTGAATCTTTGAATTGTTCAAAGATATTTGATACGATCAAACATATGAATTTATGGAAATTAGTTATAAGATTATTCAATGAATATGTTTCTTACTCAATATTATTCTTCTATGATTCCATCTTGATGGAATTAGTTAGTGGGAGTAATTGAATCCTTTATGATTTGACTTGTTTGATAATGGATATTATCGAATTAGCTTCAATACTCTTGGGGATACGCTCTAGTAACATTATTTCATCATTTTAATTAAGTTTTCATTATTTTCTACAGTTACATATATGATATGTATAGGTATAAAATTTGAATCTTGAAAAGTTTGAGATTTGAATCTTTCTTTTGTATAATGGTTATATAATTGAAGGTACTTGCGCCTCGGATGTACAAGTAAAGGTTTATCATTTATTCTATTTAATAGAATATTACATTCTATTTGATAAAATATATTTTCTACGATCCCGAGTAATAACATTATTTTATTACTTAGTGTGTAACATCAGATGTTGACATTTGTAGGAAGACTTGACATATTAAAATCAAATATAAGAGTGATAAACTATAAATGGAACTACATAATTAATAAGATGAAAATACCCTTAGACATCTTCCATATAAGTCCAATAGGATGTCAGAATCATTTGTGAAATATTTGATACTTAATGGTTCTATTATTTTCTTATTGAAGAAAATTATTCTATCACTTATAGTGGGAGCGATATTTGATAACGATTTCGAAAATTAGCATGGAATCATAGAATTAAGATTGTTCATGGCTTACTACGATCAAGTTTTGAACTTGATTGAGATTTCGTTAATAATCGTTCATAAAATGTACAAATGGTTTCCACAGCAAAAGCAAAGTGAGCGTATTAAAGGTTTAACCTTTATAGTATGATAGTGAGTAATGTTATACTCAGCAATCTATTGAAGATTTTGAGGAAACTTATCTCTAATCGTACTAACTAACAATTAAAGATTTTTTGGTTAATATTGATATTAAACTATGTATTTTATCTATGAATGCAAAGTGGTGTTCCTGAATGGTACTTCTAAGTAGAGATCCATTGTGATTTCTTTACTTGAAGAGTTCATTCTAGAATGGCCAGGGAGTTTATATTCTGCTAAGATCGTAGTTTAGTATTCTAGCTTATAAAGCCTATTGAAGACTTAGATGAGCTTTCCGAAAATATGTGTTCTATAATTTTGATAAAAGTCAGATTGTCTGATTTTATCAAAACATGGAGAATACATATATGATAGTAGGGTTAGTGGGAGCGTACAAATATTTTTCTAGTGTTATATTTCATAAAAAGATTATCATTATTAATTTAATAATGAGATGTTTATAAAGTAAAAGATATATCTAATTCTTCTTTTTTCCATGAAAGTAGTGGGAGTAGTCTTTGTTATATTCGATATAAATTTTTATATATGATATAAAACTAAGAGACTTGTGAGATACTCATATTAGTCGTGCATTAGATATTATCTAATAAATGACACAACAAGGCTATCTGTGTGGCAGTTAGTATAACTGTTTGACAATTTGTGTGTCTCTTAAATATAGTATTCATCTTTCTTAAAGGATGATTCCTTTGTCAAAAGAGAAATTGATTAGAATGTCTAGTCAATCTTATGCATCTTAGGATGATGGCATAATGAATACTATATTATATGCGATTAAGATATCAATTTAATCATAATTATCACGAGCTATTTTGATACATTGTAGACCATAAGATGGGTCTTGAAACATATTATGTGTTATCTTTGAGATATTAAAAACGAGTTTCTTATTCATGGAGAATAGAGTCCGCAACCATTAGGGTCAGATTAGTTTTGAGTCTACTTATGATGTTAGACTGTCTACGTCATAAAGAGTCAGAAACGATGCAGTGGTAGTGTCACGCATGATTCTACTGTGTGAGTGGAATTATTTGTAACTTATGAAGTTGCATATATACCTTATAGATTCGAAGTTTTGATATTAGTGTTGTGCTTGCAATTGTTTGCATAGTATTTGGAACGCCAATCTAGATTATATTTATATCTGATTCATGAATACGAACAATTCATTTTTCCATAATATTACATATTAATGGTTGCGCCTCTTATTTTTATATACGCATTCGATTTAATTACGATTAGATTGAAATTATATCTGATTTAGTGATATGTACCCCAGGATTTACAACATAGTGCGCAGTTACAACGTAGTTTGTAATTGACATTGGGAAGTATCACTATAAGTTGTATATTTTCAAATAAAGTTCCTGGTCAAGATTTACAAACATGGGTCGGTTAGTAAAATCCACTGAGACCAGTAGATGTCGTACATCGGGACTTAGTCCGATGGTTTATCCCAATGAACCATGATTCTCGGGAGACTCTTATAGACATGTAGGTGTTTATTTGATAAACACTGAACACTCACCAAAGATTTCTAATAGATGATACACCAACGTCAATCGGAATATTCTCGAGTCGAGTAGTATAGTGGTCCTTCAACTTGAGATACTATTGTGGATATATGAGACATCCTCCATACTTTGATGGCAGTCACATCATCGATCTATTTAGATCAGACCTCTGCCTGCTCATTGGGTGTGGATCCATGCTCATGATATCCTTTGAGTATCAGATAAAATCCCTCAGTCCTGTGTACAGGGCATAGGTATCAAGTACGTATTTGTAATCTAGTAAATCCATGGTCGTGGTATGCTTCGGAAGCAAGTTCCGAGTGTTAATTAGAGATGTAAATTTGTAAGTCAACTATATTATACATTAGGGATTTGACGTTCCTATATATATCCCTGGTATAATATTGATAGCCTGTGATAGATGGATTATACGTATGCAATGACCTCAACTTACATATTTTAGCAAGATTATCAGTGGTCGTCATAATTTACGAGTGTGTGAATTATGGACACGAAATTTGATTCTGTGACGGATAAACCTAAACTTAGAGAGTCCCACAATATGAAGTGTTTCGTTGAGCACTTGGGCAACGCGTTATGCATAATACAAATTATTCATAAAACTTTATCGGATTAAATAAGTTAGTATGAATCATTTAAGGGTTAAATGAAAAATATATACATAAGGGGCATTATGGTCATTTATTAATTATGTGTATTTTTATTTAATATATGATTTTATTAAATACACAATAATTAATTATCAAATAAGATATTTGACATATATATATATATATATACATATATATTGGTTATTTAAAGTAAATATGATACATATATTTAGATATTTATATTTAAGTAATTATTTAATTATTAAATAATTTAAATAATTAAAATACAAATATCTAATGTGATATTTATATTAGGAAATGTTTGCAGTGTAAATATTTGACTTATTTATATTTATGGTTAAAGGTAATAGTTATCAAATTGGATTTGATAATTTTTTCTTGATTTTTATTTTTGGTTAAATGAAAATTTTTATTTGACGAAATAGCCCCCCAATTTCGCCCATTACATGATATATAAGGGAAAATTATTTTTCCTTCACTATGAATGGAAAACCCAGCCTCCAAATATCATATAAAGCTCAACAAGGATTTTAGAGAGGAAGAATACCAAAAAGAACAAGTTAAAGAAGATTTTGAAAGATTAAGGTAATCTTTCATTCTCTTTAGCTTAGAAAATTATTTTTGTTGTTCTTGCTTGTATTCTTTATGTTGTAGAGATTCTTACAAATTTGTAGAGATTCTTTACACTCTAAAATTTGGGGCTTTTTGATTTGGTTGATGGATTTAGTGGTTAGTTGCATGTGTCAAGTAAGATTGAGTAAAATTAGTTCAATTTGATCATATGATGACTTGTTGCCATTCTAGAGTATTATGACCACACTTGTAATACCTAGAATTTTTCTTGAGTTCTTCATTGATAGTGGCTTTGATTGGTGTAAATATTAATATGATTAATGATGAGAAAATTGGATTTAAAGTATGAAAAATGATGATTTTTGCATCCATAATAGATCTGAAAATTCTAAAAAATTCGATGAAAAATATGTTATTTAATATATTGGATGTTTCTTGGGAATTTAAGTGATTTCCGGAAATAGTTTTAGAGTGAAAATATATGAAAACAGTGAAAAACAGCGTTACTGGGTAAGTTTTGAGCTTACCGGATAACCGTTATCGAAACAGTGAATTGTCATTGTTTGGGAAGCCCATGAACTACCCAAGTACTATTGGGGTTGACCTGGGTAGCCCCCATATGTATTGGTTGGTCGGTTCAGGTAAAAATGAATTTTATGCCATTTTACGTAAAAATATTTTCGTAAAGATTTCACGATATTTTCTAAATTATTTATATTGTTATTTGATAACAAATATAATATGTTTAAGTGAAATATGAATGAATTATTCATATGCGATATTGAATAATTTATTCGGTAAGTTTAAAAATTTTTAATTTACGATTTCGCCTCAACTGCTCCTTTTTTGTGGGTGACCCAATCAGCTGCCATGTGTAAAATGTTGGAAGAGAGCAAATTTTATTTGAATACAATTCAAAACACTTCCAATTTTCTCCAAACACTTCAATACACCTAAAACTAATTTTAACATCAAAACCAACATCAACACATGTTATGTAACAAACATGTATGTATTCTAAATACATATATGTATTTTTTTGAATCAAAACATAAACCAAAATAGAATCTCATAATAAAGTGACTCATGAACAATTCTAGGTCTCTCAACGATGGTCAAGTGATTCCAAAGTAGTAGCTACAGCTCCAAACTATCATTTAGATTTCCAAACTCTAATTTAATATTTCATGTCCAAAATGAACATTTTGACCCAATCACAAGCATATTTTGTTTGTTCTTCCAAAGCATTCATTAGCCTAATTCCAATATCAAGTTATGTTTTATGTATCCAATACATAATACATCACTATATGCTTCATTAATTAAAAAACCTTACTAATGAAAACATAGCTTTAGAGAAGATCAAACTTACCTAGTAAGCTTGATTCCAAGATTCAATCTTCTTCTCTTTGTTGAAATATTGTAGAGAACTTCCAAAGTAAGAAAGTTTGACTGCAAGATCCAATCTTGATTCCAATACTAGCAAGCTTGATTCCAAGATATAATCTTGATTTCTCATTGTTGAAGTGTTGTAGAGAACTTCCAAAGCTACTTAGGCTAATATTTCTAAATCTTACCCGTTTTAGTTTTTACAAACTTAACTTTCTTAAGCTCAAGCTTAATTAAAAACTTGCTCAAGCTTGCCTTTTATAACAAACTTATATAATTTTTAATTAATAAAAGTCTTAATCAATTTTCTTGTGGGCTTAATCCAATTTTTCCAAATATGTATAATTAGGTTTGACTAACAACATTTGTCTACAACTTTGATTTAATCCAATTAAATCAAAATAAGTTAACTAATGGATTAGTTCATTATTTACCACTTTGATTAAATCCAACTAAATCAAGACAAATACACCTACTATTATATATTTATAATTACCAAAATATCCTCCAATGGTAGAGATGCTTATGAAATTACAACAAAGCCCTTGTGTGATTTTTTATTAATCTAATTAATCCAATTGGGTCAAAGTAAATAACTAATTTTATCCAATAGCAATTAATTATTTTAATTGATAATTATAATATCAAATATTATTTATTACAAACAATATCGGCTACCCAAGTACTCAACAAGTACATTTCATATTATGGGTACATTTCATATTGTGGGTCTCTCTATGTCCAAACATATTCGTCATATAAGCCTAGTTTATATATACGTAATTCGGCCACTTCCGAATTCGCGAAGAACATGAATGAATTTTCTGAACTATACAAGTCGAGGTTATCACATATGTTTTGCAATCCCTTCGTCGTAAGCTATCCGAGTTGTGCTTAGGAAATATAGATTACACCGTCAAGTTTTCGAGGGTCACATCTCATGTCGACATGTCCATGATTCTTTAGAACTAACTAGAACACCATTTCTAATATATGTGATCTACCCTACGTGATCGGCTTTGGCCAAATTCTTAAGAATCGTGACTTACTCACATGGATACCTAAACCTCTTATGGTACACATGCGGGCCGATAGATCCTATCTTGATACACTTGATTAACGAGTGCATCAGTCCACACCAAAGAATATCTAGTGGTCAGACCATAAAAGGTTTCTGACATATATGGCATCAAAGTGTGGAGGATCATACAAAAAATCAATGTTATCGTATAGTCAAAGGATCATATATGCTATTCGACTGGAGGAAATTCCTATTGATGGTGGTGTGTACTTCCAACTATTATGAATCAATTATGACTCATTTAGTATTCACTCCAATGAATACCCACATGTCTATATGAGCTTCTATTGCTCATGGTATATTGAGTTAAACCATTGGAATTCCAATTCCAATATACTACTTGTGCTAGTCTTCTAAGTTATAGAAATTCGATCGTATTCTAAAACCAACGATTATGAATATTTACTTTAAGAATAGTTTATAATATAAATACTATCCTAATGTCGGACCACCTAATATCCAATATTACTACATGACTATTCTAAGGTTGATGTCATTCTTAGCATATTTATATATTAATATAATATGCATAATGACATTACCATTAATAAGGTTTGAAATGAAAATATAATTATTTCATTAGTAAATAATAAAATATAATGTACAATACATTATTCGGATTAGCGCTCAAAGCACCAACTCCAACAAACTCCCACTTGCTTAGTGCCAATCTGAATGGTGCCGAAATCTCATTTCTTTCATATTTTTATCGAATAACTTAAGAGGTAAGGCCTTAGTAAGCATGTCTGCTATGTTGTCTTGTCTTTGAACCTTCATTAACACTATGTCTTTTCATTCAATGATCTCTCTATTCACGCGATATTTCCTTTCTATGTGTTTAGACTTGGAATACCTTGTTGGCTCCTTACCCTGCACAATGACTCTGCTATTATCATAGTATAGTAGGATCGAATCCGTAATACTTGGCACAATGACAAGTTCTATGATAAAATTTCTAATCCAAACAACTTTTTTAGTAGCTTCCAAAGCCGTTATAAATTCCACCTCAGTGGTGGAATAAGCTGTTGAGCCTTGCTTTGAACATCTCCAACTAACCACACCTCCATTAAGGGTAATTATGTATCCGGATGTAGACTTTCTATCATCTGGATCTCCCGGGAAGTCGGAGTCTGTATAACCCTTAAGTTGTAGTTCATTTTCTCTACATATAAGAAACTTATTCTTAGTACCCTTAAGATATTTTAGGATATGTTTCATAATTATCCAGTGATCAGATTGATATCGGCTAGTCATACTGAAATAGAAACTGATGTCAGGTCTTGTACATAGCATAACATACATAATGCTTCCAATACAAGAAGCATATGGTAAGTTTGACATTATAAATCTCTCTTCCTTAGTCTGAAGTTCCATTTTCTTCGAAAGATGTATACCGTATCAAAAAAGTATATTTACTGCCTTGTAGTTGGTAAAATTGCACCTTTCTAATATCTTATCTATGTACATGGATTGCGACAACCTAATAGGCTTAGTAACTCTATCCCGGTAGAGCCTTATACCCAGTATATAGGAAGTTTCACCCAAGTCTTTCATTGAGAAGTTCTTGTAAAGGTAGACTATCATATTTTGTCAATCCTATATCATTCCCAATGATAAAGATATCATCTATATACAATACAAGGAATATTATCGTGCTCCAACTAACTTTCTCATACACACACGATTCTTCCTCATTCTTGATGAATCCAGATAATCTAATTATCTCATCAAAACGATGATTCTAACTTCATGATGCTTATTTAAGTCCATAAATATACTCCTTGAGCTTGCAAACCATGTTTG
>SKCR01047598.1:0-65161 GCA_019454045.1 Zanthoxylum bungeanum | reverse complement strand
GGAGGGTATGAATCCCCCGAAGCCCTGGAAAGCTTGAAGGGAGCCTTGAAAGTCGGGAGGCTATGGACCCACCTAAGGATCCAAGACACCCCGGACTACGCCACCGCCCTGGAGGTGGCCCGAAAATTCGTTTTATTAGAGAACGAGGAGAAAATATCCCGAAAAGGGAACACCATCAGAGAAAGAACCACAAGGGAGGGCGCCCCCCGTCGTGTAGAAAGAGAAGCCAGAAGACCACCCCGAAGCACAAGGAGTTCAAACCACTACACCGAGACAACCAAGAGAGAAGGGCGCCGACCCAAGTAAACCATGTGGTCGGTGAAGATGCTTACATTCCCCTAAAGAAGCCACTGGGACAAATTGTCATGGAGATCCAGGGGAAAGGCCTCTTAGTAGAACCCGACCAAAGAAGATTTCCCCCGGATAAAAGGAACCAAAAAGCTTATTGCGTACACCACAACTCCAGAGGACATGCAACGGACGGGTGTAAAGATCTGCGGGAACAAATGGAAGATCTAGCACGAAACGGATATTTGAACAAATACATTGACCACGAGATCATGACGGCCAGACAAAGAGCACGTGGCCGCCAAATCAATATCATCGCAGGAGGAAGAACACTGGCCGGAAACTCTAACCGGTCAAGGAAAGACTACAGCAGAACTCGAGGACTGGACGTCCTAGAAACAGAGCAGGTAACAGGACTCCAGGGAAACCGGTCGGTGCCGATAATGTTTACTGATGAGGATACCCGAGGAGTAAGTTTCCCTCATGACGATGCGTTGATAATCAAGGCAGTAATCAGCGGGTCGGAGGTAGACAGAATCCTAGTGGACCCCGGAAGCGCAGTTGACATAATTTCCAAAGAAGCACTGGACGACCTAGGGGTGGAATATGCAACCCTGACCAACGATAGCACTCCCATATACGGTTTCGGAGGATCAGCCGACATCCCACTAGGAATGATACAGTTGGCAAAGACTGTCGGGACATATCCCCGGACCCGGACAATCATGACAGACTTCACTATAGTAAACTGCATGAGCAGTTACCAAGCCATCGTCGGGCGACCTTTCATGATGAAAACAAAAGCCGCGATGTCCTGTTACCACCTAAAACTGAAATTCCCCACCCGGGAGGGGATCGGAATCGTATGCGGAAGCCAGAAAATAGCTCGCAGCTGCTTCTCAACTCTCTCACGAGAGACTCTCTGCATCAAAGAAGATACCCGAAAACGACAAAGAAGCCTGGGTGAAGAAGAAGAAAACAGAAGCCCTGGGCCCCGGCCAAACAAAAATGCCCGACTCGCTGCAGCTGAGGAGATAGAAGGAATAGAACTTTACGGGCCAGGAAAAAGTATAAAGATAGGGGGAGGCCTGAGCAAATCTCTATGACAAGATCTGCTAGAATGCCTGAAAGGATACCGGACGTCTTTGCCTGGGGATACAATGACATGCCTGGGATCGATCCAAGATTCATCAATCACCGCCTAGCAGTAGATCCATCTCGCAAGCCGGTCAGGCAAAAGAGAAGAAATTCAATCAAGAAAGGAGTAAAGCAATAGTGCCGAGGGTCGAGAAGTTACTAAAGGCAGGTCTCATCAGGGTGGCAAGGTACCCGGATTGGGTATCAAACGTGGTGTTGGTCAGAAAAAACAATGGCAAGTGGCGAATGTGTGTCGATTTCACCGACCTAAACAAAGCGTGCCCAAAGGACAGCTTTCCTTTGCCGAACATAGACCAGCTAGTAGACACCACAGCCTGTCAAGGATTACTGAGCTTCATGGATGCTTTCTCCGGATACAACCAGGTCAAAATGTGCCCTGCAGACGAAGAAAAGAAAACTTTCATCACAGATCAGGGACTTTACTGCTATAAAGTAATGCCCTTCGGGCTAAAAAACACTGGAACAACCTTTCAAATGTTGGTAAACAAGGTTTTCAAATCGCTCATCGGCATTACAATGCTAGTTTATGTCGATGACATGATAACAATGTCGAAAGAACCAAGCAACCACATGGACGACCTAAAAAGGACCTTCGAGCTTTTAAGAAGACACAACCTGAAATTCAATCCAGAAAAATATACCTTCGGGGTAGCCTCAGGAAAGTTTTTAGGCTACATGGTGAGTGCCCGAGGTATCGAAGCAAACCCACAGAAGATCCAGGCAATACTGGCCCTAAAGTCTCCCAAGACAGTGAAAGAAGTACAAAGTCTGACTGGTAGAGTGGCTGCGCTCAATCGGTTCATATCACGAGAAACTGACAAATGCAACCCTTTCTTCAAAGTGATCCAAAGAGCGAAAAAGGATATCGACTGGACATCAGAGTGCGAAGAAGCCTTCCAGCAGCTAAAGCAGTATCTGGTGCAGCCCCCTCTCCTGGCAAAACCGCTCCCGGGAGAAACATTATACCTATACCTGGCCGTTTCGGACCGAGCAGTATGTTCAGTAATAATACAAGAAACCGACAAGATCCAGAAACCTATTTACTATATCAGCAAAGCCCTCCTAGACGCTGAAACCTGATATCCGGTACACGAACTGGTCGCCCTTTCATTAATTACGGCTGCTCGGAAATTGCGGCCTTACTTCCAGGCCCATCCTATCAAGGTATACACCGATCACCCCCTAAAATAAATTCTGCAGCGGCCGGAAGTTTCCGGCAGACTAGTAAAGTGGTCGGTAGAGCTAAGTGAACACGACATCACCTACCTCCTGAGAGCAGCAGTGAAGGGACAAGCCTTGGCGGATTTTGTCGCCGAATGTACCGACCCCCAGACCCTACCTATAGAAGAGGACAAATGGGAAATGTCTATAGACGGTTCGGCCAGCACACAAGGCAATGGCGCGGGAATCATCCTAAAAAGCAACAAAGGAGAAGAAATCCTACTCGCCCTGAAATTCACTTTCATAGCAACCAACAATGAAGCAGAATATGAAGCAATACTGGGCGGTTTAAGACTATGCACGGTACTGGGGATCCGAAATGTGGTAGTAAGGAGTGACTCACAGTTAGCCATTCAGCAACTAAAGGGAGCATTTCAAGCGAATGAGCCTAGCATGATGGCCTATCTGACCGAAGTACGAAAGTTAACAGGGAAGATGGGGGATGTACGCTTCGAACAAATCTCCCGAGAAGACAATTATGAGACAGACTCCCTGGCACGGCTCGCCTCTTCAACAAAAGCCGAACGCCCCAGAATAATCCCTTTGATTTACATCCGGGAAAGGAGCGTGGGGGAATCTAAAGTAGAAGTTCTAGATAAAGAAAGCAAAGCATCATGGATGCAACCCATTAGAAAATATCTGGAAACAGGAGAAACACCAGAGGACAAAACAGAGGCCAGAAAGTTAAGATACAAGAGCACCAAATTCTCCCTAATCAACGGGGTACTTTATCGAATGGGTTACTCAGTCCCCCTCTTAAGATGTCTAGCAGAAGAAGAGGAAAATTATGTGCTCAGGGAGATACATACGGGCATCTTCGGGAGCCACGTCGGAGGTCGCTCAATTGCTTTCAAAGCCCTAAGACAAGGCTTCTACTGGCCGACCATGCACCAGGACGGCATAGAAGTGGCCCGCAAGTGCGAAGGATGTCAGAAAAACGCAAATCTCCACCACCAACCAGCCGAACAGTTAACTACGTTTCTCAGTCCCTGGCCGTTCGCCCAGTGGGGACTAGACATCATTGGGCCAATGCCACAAGGGAAAGGACAGGCAAAATACGCCATCGTGGCCAAAGACTATTTCACCAAATGGGTGGAGGCAGAGCCATTATCCACCATAACGGAGAAAAAAGCCACTGAATTCCTGAGGAAAAATATCGTCTGCCGATTTGGGATTCTCACTGACAACGGGAAGCAGTTTGACAGCAAAGGTTTCAGAAAACTCTGCGAGGACCTCCAGATTGCCCTAAGATTCGCCACGCCAGCCCATCCCAAATCAAACGGACAAGTCGAGGCGACAAACAAAACCATCAAGGCTAACCTAAAAGCTCGGCTTGGATCCAGCAAAGGCCTATGGGTCGAAGAACTACCAGAAGTACTATGGGCACACCGGACAACCTATAAGGACTCCACGGGAGAAACCCCGTTCTCTTTAGCATACGGATATGAAGCTGTCATCCCGGAAGAGATCGGGGTGACCTCCCACAGGGTTCAGCACTACGAGAGTAAGCAGAATGAAGGACTTATCAGAAACCACCTCGACCTGATCGAAGAGAAGAGAGAGATATCGGCCATAAAAACAGCAATCTACCAACAAAGGATGGCCCGCTTCTACAATAAAGGGATTCGGACACGCACCTTCATCCCGGGCGACCTGGTGCTAAGAAAGGTCACCCTAACTACTCGAAAGCCAGAGGAAGGCTCCCTGGGCGCCAAGTGGGAAGGGCCCTACAAGGTGGTAAAGGTGGTGAAGCCAGGAGTGTACATCCTAGAACGGCTGGACGGCACAAGATTAAAAAAGCCATGGAACGCCGAGATGCTGAGAAAATACTTCCAGTAAACTTTCCCTTCCTCCTATCTGTTTACGGCAAACAAATAAGGGACAGGAATTCAAATACAGAACCTCTCTCAAAATGACCCACAGAGAGTTGTAAGAAGAGGCAGTATGTCCCCGAGTATGAATAAAAAACTTTCTTTTTTCCAAACGCTCTCCTAAAAAATAAAACTTTACAAAACCATATTCAAAAACCTCGGGGACATGCTCAAAACGACGATCCAAAGCTAAAAAACACGGAACTCGCAACTACCCAACCGCGGTTACCACCATAAAAAAGCACAAAGTCACACTAGAATCGTTCGACTCCAAACAAACGTCAAAAGGTAAATCGAAGAACATAGATCTGTGAGAAGCATAACATAAAGAGGAATATGCCCTTAATGTTTCAATCGGCTCGGGACTGGATTACATTCCGCCGAGGCCTCTTCATTATTCGGCTCGGGATCGGGTTACGTCCCACCAAGTCACGCTTATTGGCCTGGGGACGGAACATTCCCCCAGCACCAAGTATCTCTCTTGGCTCGAGGTCCTCAGAATATTCAGGGACATACTCGATGCATAGGATCCGTGAGAAGCATAGCACGGTGAGGGATGATACCCCCGTGGCGATTGCTTACTCCAGTGTTACCGAATATAAGGAGGAACTTGCCCTTAATGTGTCGAGCACTCTTTTGATCCTCACTTACCCGATGTAATGGATCTGTGGGAAAGCATAGCACGGGGGATGATGAGGCCCCTTTGACGATTTCTAGCTCCAGTGATCCCGGACCTAAGGAGGAATATACCCTTAGTATCCCGGACACTCTTTGATCCATTCATCATTTGGATCCGAGAGAGGCGCAGCACGGGGATGCGTTGTGCCCCTGTAGCGTGTGCCTGCTCCAGCGTGGTAAGGAAGAGCCCTCATACAATACACAGGCTCCCCAGTGACCCGACGTGTAGAGGGTGTGCCCTCACCATTCAAACGCTCTACTGATCCAAATCCTGGTTCACCGGGACACTGAATTGAAAGATTCAGAATTATGTTTTGGAGACCTCGGACAGGACGCTGTCTTGAGGCATCCATGTTGTTGTTTATACTTGCAAAACATTTTTGGGATAAGTGCTAAGTCACCCCCGCCTTTTGATTTTATTTTCCAGAATCTTGTTTTTGTTTTTCGCCGGTCTGGCAGAGGGACGCCCATGCCAGATTCGGTAGGGCTTCAAAGGTTGATTCACTTCACTTCTATACAAGTCCCAAAGATTACTCGGCTCGGGGCTGGATTTCGTTCCGCCGAGGTCACTTGGTTATTCGGCTTAGGGCTGGATTTCGTTCCGCCGAGGCCTTATGATTCATTCAGCTAGGGGTCGGGTTATATCCCACCGAGTCAAGCCCTTCGGACTGGGGACGCAACATTCCCCCAGGTCCAAGTGCCTTTCTCAGCTCAGGGTCGGGTTACGTCCCACCGAGTCGGCCTTCTTTCAGACTGGGGACGTAACATTCCCCCAGAGCCCAAGTCTTTCACTCAGCTTGGGGTCGGGTTACGTCCCACCGGGTCAGTCTTCTTTTAGACTGGGGAGATAAATTTCCCCAAGAGCTAAGTGTCTCACTCAGCTCAGGGTCGGATTATGCCCCTCCGGCTCATGTTGTCCCCCGAAGGGTCTCAAATGTTCGAAAAAAAGCAAAAGAAGAAAGAGATAAGAGAGACATAAAGATATATATATATATGTCAAAATACAGCTTGAAATGTTATTACAAAAAAGCTAAGTATACACAGGGCCCCGTCCGCGTTACCCTTCCTCAATCAGCCCGCACAGGGGCAGGGATTTCTTCCTCGGCTGGCTCAGAGGACGGGAGGATCGGCTCGACCTCATGAGGGGGAACGGCAGCTGTGACCTCGGCAATATGAGGGACCTCTGCTTCAAGGCTCGGAGGAGGAATATCAAGACAAATCCTCGCCGGGGACAGGAGCATCTGGTCGTCCCTCTTGAAAAACCTGGGAGATCGGAGCAACCGAAATCGGGTCCGGATCCATCACCCCCTCGGAAGAAGGGGGAGCCATTTCTGAAACTCCTCCTCGAAGATCTCCCCCTTGCAGAAACTGATGGCCGCGTAGATAGGATCCATGTTCAGACCTGGCAGTACCATCGGTATTAGTTCAGCACAATCGCTAACCCCTTCAAGGCGGATATCATCCTTCTCGGCCTCAAGATCGGCCTCTCTCCTCTAAAGATCATCCCGAGCCCGCACCATTTGTTCGTCGTTGGCCTTCAGTTTGGCTTCAACACTTGACACCTTCGCTTTCAAAACGCCGATCTCAGATTGGGCAGCCTCCAAATCCTCCCTAGCAGAGTCGACAAGTTTTCGCTCCAACGCGGCAGCAGCCTTAAGAGCCTTGTTTGTTTTAAAAGTCTCAATTGCAGTCGACTCTTGATTCTTTATCACCTCCTCCCGCTCGGCCAGTTTAGCCTCCACTTCTGTAAGACGATTCTGGAGTCTCTGGGCCTGACCACCCTCAGACAGTAGGCTCAATAGGAGGTCCTTATTTTTAGCCATAAGGTAAGTAGCCTGCACAAAAACGAAGATATGAGATAAAGAAAACCGAGACCCGAAATCAGAATGGAGAAGGGTAAAACTACCTTTGCCATTTGTGAGCTCATCTCGGTCACCAGAGCCTCAGGAGAGATGTCCTCATATCTCGAAACCTCCCCCGGAGGAATCACCTCGGACAGTTCATTAAATACCGGCACTAAATGGGAAGTAGCCTCCCGGATGTCTTCCCCCAAATCATCCACACCGAGGATCACAGAACCTTTTCGATTCTCGGAGGAGCCCCCATACGATTTTTTCCCCCGATGGGCATCTTTCTTCTTGCCCTGGACGGGCTCCTCCTCCTCCTCTTCTTGAGCCAACTCGGTCTCCTCTGACCCAAACTGACGCCTCCTCTTCCTAAAAGGCTTCGGCGGACTGACAAGACGAGCAAATCCTGATGACGGCGCACCAGAAGGAGAAGATAGACCTCGAGCAGCCGGCCGAACCTTCCCCTGAGACAGCCTCCCAGCTTCAACAGATTCAGGATGTGCTCGGGAGGTTCCAGTATCAGCGCGGCCGTCCTTCTTCATAGTACTGCCCAACTTCTCGAGATACTTTGGTCTCTTCGACATACCTGTAAAGAACAAAGACAAAAGAAAGGTTCAGGACCTAAGCATACAAAAAGAAAGGGGAGAAGGAAGACATCAAACATGATAAATAAGCGAAGGAACCGGCTAAGAAGATCAACAAACATCTACCTATCCGACCCGAGACCTTGGGAGGAGCGGCCCGTATAAGTCCCGACTCAACAAAAGCTGCATCATTTACCAACTCCCAGGATACCCACCTCCGGACTTGGCGGGAAACCTTGGGAGCATCCCTCCAACAGGCTGGGAGAAATAAAAGAAGTCAGGACCCTAAAAGCATGAAGCTAAGAAGAAAAGACACATAAAGATGATAAGGAACCCCTAACCTCCCGATCTGAAGATGTCCGGAACCGAGACGTCCTCTGCAAACGATCTCAGGACCCGGCCCCAATCCCCAGTAGCCCAGAACCAAAGATCTTTGAAATTCTTGTTAGAGTCAGGAAGTTTCTGGACAACGTTGGACGAACTATCATAAGCAGAGAGGTAATACCAACCGTGGTGAGTCTTTGGGTTGGACTTCAAACGATATAACCTCTTCACCTCTTCCAAAGAAGGTTCACCTAAACCTGCCCGGTGCCAAACCACATGTATACCGGCCAAAATCCTCCAACTATTAAAACTCAGTTGACAGGGGGCAATCTCCATCTCGGCCAGCATCCAAGCAAAATAACGTTGCATCGGCAGCCGCAGCCCACACTCGAAAAAGGCAGGAAGAAGTGCCACCGAGCCCTCGTCAGGTTGACTAGCGCGATCCATCGAGCCGGGAACTTCAAGGGCGATATCTATCGGAATATCGTATCGCTGGCGAAGTAGTGCGAGGTCATCTTCAGTTATCTTGGAAGGACGGTTCATATCCAGAGCCGAGGAGCCAAGATCACCGGGCTCTGGATCCTTCCGAGGAACCCTTTGATGGTAAGAATCTTGTTCAATCTCAGAAAGAGTGGGGGTAGTGTCAAGGTCTTCTACACTGGGTGCCCCCGAGCCCGAGGAGAGCTCTTCAGCAGGGGGAGTTGAGGGTTTAGCAGGATTTTCAGGGGGAGAATTATTGTCAGACATCCCTAACATCCGGAAAACAAAAAAGGAAGGGGAAGTCAGTCTATAACTAAGAAACTACTCAGGTTTCTTCCGTCTTAGCTAAAACATGTGGGTTCTAAAAGTGCCCTAAAGCAAAATCCAACAAAGCCTTAAGTCGTTCCCTAGCAACATTCAAAAAACAGCAAGACTCACAACACAAAAAGGGAAGAGGTCGTTCAGAAGACTTACTTGTTCTTCTCAGAAAAGCCGGAGGTTGTGCAGTACGGCTTGCCCGTCCCTTATGTTCGCAGCGGAGAGAAAGAAAGCCCGCGGTTGAACTCCGAGAGCACTGAGTTGAGCGAGTCACGGAAATATTTTCAGGAAAGACGGAGAAATTGCCAAAAAAGATTGAACAGTGAAAGCCTCGCCTTCTTATAGTCATGGCCAGGACGCTCGTGGCCGTTGGATCAAAAGGAGGAACCCGGATGAACGCCAAGTGTCGACTGCAAAAGAGGTCTGCCAAATTTAAACAGACGTGACTGTTGCGCGTCTCAAGAAAAGGCGTTTGAAAAGAGGCGAGGCTTTCATCAAGATCAATCATTCTATGATCTGCACTTTCTAACACAAATTTTGTTTCTAATAAAGTTGCATTCCGAGCAACGAACACATTTCGGTCCTCGGGATCATAGAACTGATATCACATGGAATTTTTAGGATATCCAATTAATCGATACTTGTACCCTCTAGGTGCAAGTTTATCCCGCTGTGCAACTCTTACATAAGCAGGACAACCACAAATCTTAACATACTTAAGACTCGGTTTCCTTCCAGTCCATAACTAATACGGAGTGGTTAGAACGGCTTTCGATGGAACTTTATTCAGAAGATGAGCGGTAGTGTCTAGAGCATGGCCCCACAAGTATATAGGTAGATCGGTAAAACTCATCATCGACCGAACCATATCTAATAAAGTTCGATTCCTCCTCTCTGAAACACCATTGTGTTGAGGAGTGCCTGGAGGAGCATACTGAGCGGGAATCCCATTCTCTTTTAAATAACTCATGAACTCACTGCTAATGACTCACCGCCCCGATTTGATCGAAGGCATTTCAAGAGTTTTCCGGTTTGTTTCTCTACTTCAAATCTGTATTCTTTGAACTTTTCAAAAGTTTCCGATTTGTGTTTCATAAGAAACACATAACCATATCGTGACAAATCATCGATAAAAGTTACAAAGTATTGAAACCCACCCATGGCAGCATGATTTATTGGACCACATACATCGGAATGCACAAGTTCCAATGAATCATTAGCACGGTGTCCAACACCACTAAATGAGGATTTGGTCATTTTACCTTGAATACAATATTCACAAACCGGTAAAGGTTCTATGGTTAGATTCGATATCAAACCATCCTTAACTAGTTTGGTTAAGCATTTTATGCCTATATGACCTAATCTCATATGCCACAGTTCTATGCTATTTACTTCATCTGATCTTTTCCTTTTAGATTTCTCTATATTACAGACATCGCGACTTTTTGTTAGAATGTAATGACCATCAACCATGGGACATGAAACAAGCAAAACATTCATATTATCATATAAATTCAAAAGACCATCTTTAATATTTACATGAAATCTTTCGTTGTCAAGTACAGGAAGTGAGATGATTTGTCGTATCATAAACAGCATACAATAACAGTTATTAAGTAAAATATTACATTCATCAGAGAGTTTCAAAAACAAAATTCCTACTACTTCTACTTGTAGAGAATCTTCATTCCCTACTCGCAGCTGGATCTCTCCCGGCTTTAATCTTCTAGTTACCCTCAGATCCTGTAACGAATTGCAAATATGAGAGGGGCAAGTGGTGTCTAACACCCAAGTCAAACTAGAATCAAAAGGAAGTGTAATGTCAATGATAGGAAAACAAATACCTGAGGGAGCGAGCTTCAAAATAGATACTTTGGACAATTGTGTTTCCAGTGTCCAAGTATGCCGCATTGGAAACATTTTCCTTTTGCAACATCCGTCTTCACCTCTGGCTTAGAAACCCCTGCAAAAGCAACCTTAGGACCTTTACCTGCAACTTTCTTTTTCTTTTTCTGTTTCTTCCCAGTCGACTTTTGAGAAGCCTGGGAAGGTCCAAAAGAAGAAACACCAGTGACCATGAAAGCATAACTATTCTTATTCATGTCATCTTGAGCCGTCAGCAACATATTGTGCAACTCAGAATAGGTGGGAAGCATCTTATGCATGTTAAAGTTAATAGTAAAGTCCTTGAAAGACTTAGGGAGAGATGCGAGAATCACACTATTCCAGAGGCGGTTGTCAATAGAAATATCCATCCTTTCGAGCTCTTCGATATAATCTATTAGCTTCAACACATGTGGGCTAACAGGTTTTCCCTCCGGGAGGAAAGTATGAAAAAGCTCGACAGCCACCTTATAAATCTATACCTGTGGTCGATCACTGAATAGTTCATTCATATGCAACAAGATGGATCCAGAATCAGCCAGCAGCATATAATTTCTTTGTAGTTCCGGCACCATAGATCCCAAGATGTATGATCGGAATTTCCGATCATCATCCTTCCATCTTTTGAACGTCTCACGTTCCTCATATAAAACATCATTCGAAACCCTTGCGGGCATTGGGCGATCTAAAACATATTCAAGTGTCTCCGCTTAACAGAGAATGCAGAGATTCATGAGCCAAACATTATAATTAACAGCACCCTGGAGCCTATGTGTATCAAGTATACGCGAAAGCGGGTTCGAAACAGATATTTTGTCTACACAAGATAAAACAAAATTAAGCGGATAATAATATTTAAATATCATGATAAAAACACTAAATATAGTATGGAATTACTTTTTCTATAAAGTGCCATCGCATTATCTTACATATTCTTTATAATCTCTACAAACAAGAATACGGAAATTTAACTCTTAAATCTCACAATGAGAAGTAGATCCTTCTTGACATTTACGCAAGTCTCACGCTTTAGCAATATTGACAATTGTAAATTCGAGAGGTAGACAACCATTGTCAATTGCATCTCATGCAACTCTTACATTCGGTCCTAAATCGGATCTTATCCTCACGCTTTAGCAATATTTGATAATTCAATTTTTTAGATCAACTTGTCTATCGTCAAAAGTAGGATACTAATATTATCCTCACGCTTTAGCAATATTGAATAACACTTTCTCTTAAATTTGACTCATCTCATGCTTAATCGGATTAGAACAAAACATTATAACCAATCCCTCATGGTTTAGCAATATTGGGAATAATCATAATGGTTTAACTAACACCGTATAGACAAGACGGACCATGTCATATTTTAATACAAAATTAATGACAGTAAGATCTAGTGTAGAGATTTTACATGCTCAAACACATACAAATATTTAAATATATGCATGTACATAAAAAAAATGCCTAAACATATAATCAACAATTACATGTATGCATGGGCATTTTATACAATCAAGAAAAAATTATAATGGACATGAGCAATTATTAGCCATTTATTTTAAAGCATGGTATAGGTGCATCTTTTCTCTACACCACAAGATTCAAAAATTTAACTTAACCAAAGTTAAAAATTTCACACCAACCAAGGTAACTAAAATACAATTAAATGGTTTTAGTTACTTTAACTAAAACATTCAATTACATTAACTAAAATTACCTTAAATAATTAATACCTTTATTTGTATAAACTAAGTAATTAATTTTGTTTATTAATTTAACAATTAAATTAATTCACTAATTAATTACTAATTATATGTAAATAAATTTACATCTATTATACAATAAACTTATATCTACTCTTGATATAAAATTAATTAATTCAATTAAATTAATTCATCTCATGAATTATCGGATCAAACAATTTAATCCTTAAACCCAAAACACTTTGTCAACATTTGAAAAAAGTCGCCCTAGTGCTCAACGAGTAAACTTAATATAGTGGAACTCTCTAGGCTCACGTTCAGTTGTTACTTAAATATATACATATATATCTCATATACTTGTATAAATATTCATGAAGCCCTACCCACCTACAAATCATGGCTAAAAACAACATGACTCGTTGAACCATACAAGTTGAGGTTAAAATATTAATGTATAGTCCTTTCATCATTACTGTCTCCTATTGAGTAAGGTTATAGTTTTACTGTCAAAACTTTAGCTGCTCAATATATAATAAATTTTCATAATTATATTCCATTAATAAATAATATATGCAAATCTCATTTTCAATATTATTTATAATGTTAAAGAAATAATTTCTTCAACGAACTTTCGGCCAAAAGATTTCCGGAATTTACTCTGAAAATTTCTGGAAACAAAATCCAACCATATGGACTGACAAATTCTCATATTAACACATACCGATCTTCGTGAGCATCGGTCTATACCTAACAGTCATCCAGAGGTTAAACTATAAAAGGTTTCTCACATGCATGGTATCAGGCATAGAGGATCACTCACAATATCACTGTGGTGTCTCAAGTCAAAAGACCACAATAACTACTCAACTCGAAAAGATAATTATTGACAGTTTTTTGGAATATCTATTAGTCATCTTCTATGAGTTTGTTCGATATTCATTCCACTAATGAATATCCGCATTTCTATACGAACTTCCGATAAGCTCATAGTTTGTTGAGACAAACCACATGTCCATTATATATATAGACAATGCACTAGTCTTACCAATATAATGACTGACCCATGTCAACAGATATAGACTAGGAATAATTTATATTCGAGAGAATGTGTGATATTTCTCAACACCATTTGCAACTCTTGCAACTATATCACTGTAAGGGTTTTAGGGGCAGAATCCGGTAACGCAGCGGAAGCGGCGGAAGATCGAATCTTCCGATTTCAAAACTTTTTCTCGGATTAATTAAATAAACATATTTATTTAATATTCCAATATTCAAATTATGAAATAAAATTCAATAAATCATATTTAGGTGAATTTACCAAATTACCCTTACTTTGGTATTTTGTCCATTTTAGTCCGAAATTGATCTAATCAATTTTGAATGATTCTAAATCATTTCTAAGATGAACTTAGCATGTTCAAAACATCAAAACACCAAAAGCAACCAAATCCCCAAATTTTATCATCCTTGGCTGAATGCTCCCAATGGTGGGCATTTTGTGCTTTTTGTCATTTCATGTCTCAAAACACATCCAAATGTAATCCAATCCACATGAAATTTTATATGCATCATATACACATCCAAATACACAACATATATGAAAAGAAACCCTAAATGGAATTGGTCATGAACCCTAATTTTTCAATTTCATCAAATTGGACAAATTAGACCAAATTGGTTAAATACAACACTTCAATCATCTTTCTTCCATCCAATCAAAGTCTCAACACAATGAAACAACTCAAGATCAAATCTTGGTCATCTAAGAGTGGGTCAACAACTCTAGATTAGCAACATGGTTTCCAAAACCTTAAAAGAAAGCTTATAACTACAATAGTCACAACCTTCCTTCATTATACATGCTCAACACTTCCATCAAAACTTCCATCAACAAAAACACAAGGAATAAAGAAAGAAATAACCTAAGAACATCATATGTTAAAGCCTAGATCCTAAGGAACATTTTCCTTTCTAATAGCAAGTTGGAAAAACTCACTAAAATCCAAGCTTTCTTTGATTTCTTCTTTCTTTCTCACAAGCTTCCTTTGCTTCCATTAATGGAGTTTTTCTTTAAAGTGTATTAGGTTAACATTTCAAATGAAATGAAATCAATATATACTTGCCCAAAGAAGGCCTTGGCCGAAATTGGCCATAAGTATATACAAATAATAAATTTCAATTTCATTTGAATTTCATTAAATCAACTTGATAAAATATCTAAATAACACTTTATAGATATTATATTAAGTCAACAATGCAACTTAGAAAAATATAACTCTTATATTTAAAGTGTAATGGCCGAAATTAATGAAAAATAAAGGAAAAAGATATTTTCATTTTCAAACAATTTTTGAACAAATATCTTAAGAAGTCAAAATCAATTTGACAACCTTTTCCTTTAATGTATAAGTCAACATTGCAACTTATAATCATTTCCTAACTTTATCATTTGGTGATATATTATATTTTAATTATATTAATCATTTAACAATTAAATAATTAATTTTAAATACAAATATATCAATATATGTATTATATTTACTTAAATATCTCAAACACATATATTGATGATATATGTCAAATACCTTTATTTGACTATTTATTAATGTGTATTTAATAATATCATATATTAAATACAAATACACATTAATTAGGAAATGACGGTTCGGCCCGTTCGCATGTATTTTTCGTTTAACGATTTAAACGATTTATAAATAATCATCATATTCATAAATGTTGCTCTAGTGCTCTACGAGTATGTTTCATTATTGAGAACTCTCTAGATTCAGGTATATCCGTCACGAAATCCAATTTCATGTCCATAATCTATCCACCGTAGATTATGACGATCACGGATAAACTAGCTGAATCATACAGGTCGAGGTCATTGCATCATACGTATAATCCCTCCGTCACAGGTATCCAGATAATCCCAGAGATATAGATGTAGACGTCAAATCTCTATAGGTATTATCTCGTCGACGTATCTATTAGCAATCTCTAAATAACACTCGGAACTTACTTCCGATGTATACTGTGGCCACAGATTTAACAGACTGCTAATAATATATGGACTACCTATGCTCTGTACACAAAACTGACGGATCCTATCTTGACACACACAGGATATCCTGAGGATCGATCCACGCCCAACGAACAGGCGGAGGTCTGGTCTAAATAGATCGGTGACGTGAATGCCATCTAAGTGTGGAGGATGTCTCATATATCCACAGTGGTATCTCAAGTCGAAGGACCACTATGCTACTCAACCCGAGAAGATTCCTATTGACGTTGGCGTACCATCCATTAAGAATCTTCGGTGAGTCGTTCAGTGTTTATCCACTATAAACACCTACACGTCTATACGAGTCTCCCTAGACTCATGGTTCATTGGGATAAACCATCAGACCAAGTCTCGATATACGACATGTACTGGTCTCAACGGATTTGACTAACCGACCTGTGTTAGTAAATCTTGACCAGGAACTATGTTTGATAATATTCATATAGCAGTGACACTTCCCAATGTCAATTACAAACTAACTTTGTAACTGTGTACTGCATTATATATTATCGGGCCTTTGTCTAATATATACATATCACTAAACCACATTTAGTTTCAATCTAATCGTGATCAGATCGAATACGTACATAAGAACAAGAGGTGCAACCATAAATAACTAATATTATGGAATAAGGGGATGTTCGTATTCATGAAGTCATAAATACGGTCCGGATTGGCGCTCTGAGCACCAACCCCAACAATTTCTCCCACTTGCTCTAGTGCCAATCCACGGTATCATATCAACACGTCTCAATGTGCATCGTATGCACATGGTCCTCCAAAAGCTCACCCAGTACTTAAGAGGTAGGCAACCAAAAACAAGTCCGCTATGACATATTGAGTTTGTCAAACAAACTTTATCGTTTCCCATAGTCAGCATCATTCATATTTTGTAGAATCTAGATTATGCATTAATATGACTCTGATGCTACTTCAGTATTGTGCTACAGCTACTGAGTTGTCCAAGTATTTAAGGATCAAATCCAAAATACTATGAAGACAACCGCAAACACAATAACAATTCAACACTTCTATTTTATAAGGTCACTATGCAACTTCATAAGTCAATACTTCATAAGTTGCATCTAACTCTACTCAGTTAGTAGAATCCTTCGTGACACTCCCACTGCATCTTTTCTGACTCTTTATGACGTAGACTGTCTAACGTCATAATTAGTCTCAAAACTAATATGACCCTAATGGTTGCAGACTATATTCTCCATGAATTAGAAACTCGTTCTTAATATCTCAAAGATCACAAAGAACGTGTTTCAAGATCCATCATATGGTCTATAGGATGTCAAAATAACTCGTAACAATTATGATTAAATCAATATCTATAATCGCACATTATAAGTATTTATTATGTCATCATCAAATGATACATAAGATTGATTAGACATTCTAATCAATATCTCTTTCGAAAAAAGGAATCATCATTTACGAAAAATGAATACTTTATATAAGACACACAAATAACTGTCGAACAGTTATACTAAATGTCATACAGATAGCCTTGTTATGTCTCTCATTAGATCATATCTAATACGACTAATAGGAGTATCTCACAAGTCTCTTGGTTTTATATCTTATATAAAACTTTATATCGTATATAGAAGAGACTACCCACTTTTATCACGGAGTAGAAGAAGACTTAGGTAAATCTTTTACCTCATAAACATCTCATTATTACTATAATAATGACAATGTCGTTAAGATATATAACACTAGAAAGTAATATGTACGCTCCCACTAACCCTTCTAATCACATATGTATTATATATACTTTGACAAGATCAGACAATCTGACGATATCAAAAATAGAGAACACATACTTCTGGAAGACTTATCCGAGTCTACAATAGGCTCTATAAGCTAACACACTAAACTGCGATCTCAGCAGAACACAAACTCTAGGGCCATTTCAGAATGAATTCTTCAAATAAGGAAATCACAACTGATCTCTTATCTGAATAAGTCATCCAAAAACGCCACTTTGCATTCTTTAGCTAAAATATACAGTTTATTATCAACATTAACCAATATATCTTTAATTGTTCAATTAGTGTGACTAGAGATAAGTTTTCTCAGAATCTACAATAGATTGCTGAGTATAACTTTTCTCACTGTCATACTATAAAGGTCAAACCTTTAATAAGCTCACATTGCTTCCGTTGTGCAAACAATTAGCACATATCATGAACTAATTCATAATGAAAGCGTAATCAAGTTCAAAACTTGATCATAGTAAGCTATGAACAATCTTAGATCTAGGTTCAATGGTGAACTTCCAGAATCGATATCAAATATCGCTTCCATTAAAAGTCATATGATAATTTTTCTTCAATAAGAAAACAACGGAACCATTAAGTATCAAATACTCGTGAATGATTCTGTTATCCTATTGGACTTGTACGGAAGATGTATAAGGGTTGTTTCATCTTATTAATTACATAGTTCCATTTATAATTTATCATTCTCACATTGACTTCAATAAGTCAAGTCTTTTCTACAATAGTTAACATCTGATGTTACACACCAAGTAATAAAACGATTTTATTACTTAGAATCGTAGGAAAAGAAGATATTCTATTAAATAGAATACAATATTCTATTAAACAGAATAAACGATAAACTTTTACTTATACCTCCGAGGTGTAAGTAATTTCCATTATATAACTATTATATAAAAGAAAGATTGAAATCTCAAACTTTTCAAGATTCAAATTTTCTACCTATACATATCATATATGCAACTGTAGAAAATAATGGAACATTAATTAAAGAGATGAATTAGTGTTACTGGAGTATAACCCCAAGAGTATTGAAACTAATTCGGTAACTTTCAATATCAGACAAATCAAATCATATAAGATTCGATTGCTCCCACTACTCAATTCCATCAAGATGGAATCGTGGAAGAACAATATTGAATATGAATCATATTCACTAAATAACCTTAGAACTAATTGCTTTAAATTCATACGTTTGATCGTATCAAAGATCTTTGAACAGTTCAAAGACATGTTATGAATTTTGAGGATAGAATTCTCTAAAACCTTTAGATTGAATATATTTGAACAAGTCAAAATGTTCAATCTACGTTTCATCAGAACGGATTGAAAGTACTTGATACTTTCAAGACTTTCAATATGTGTTCCTTCAGAAACACGTAACTAAGTTATGACAATTCATCAACTAAGTTACGAAATAAAGAAAACTACCTTAAGCAATTATTATTTATAAAACTACTTACATCCAATGTATCAGTTAAATAAATTTGGTGGTCCAATGACATCATCATTGGTTAAACGAGATCTTAATCACTTTCCTGAATACAATATTCATTAAATGGATAAGGATGTGTAGTGTGATCTAGTATCAAACCATCATTACCATACGGAATAAGCATCCAATGCTTAAGTGATTAAACTCATAAAGCACCGTTCTAAATTATTTACTTTACCGAATAATTTCTATTTATGTTTATCTCTACGTCAATGACACTACTAGTTATTATAAAATATGTAACAATTGTGTATAAAGAACAAGTGACTATCCAATAGTCGCAAGTTCCGATATCAAATATCAAAACAATCGTTAACCAATATTTCAAATAACTAGACAGGAGATCTGGTATCCAATACCTATAGTTGTAGTATTGTGAAAATCGATATTTTCTATACACAAATATACGCATCTCCTTTCTTTAGCTTTACTATTTGCATTCAATTATTCACAACAATTGTAAATAACTGATTAGCAAATTGTGTCAGACACATTACCTCTAAAGGTAATTAAAGCTTAGAAACGTCATTACTAGATAAACAAATACCTAATAGGGCTTTCTAAATGCCAGTCAAGAATATCGAGACATGAACTAATTCAAGTCAATTCTTACTGCAAAAGAAACTATTGTCTCTAAAGTATTATATCCTAAAGGGGATATCTATCTAGATTATCTATCATGACTTAGAAACTAAGTCACTAACCATCTTTTATTTTTGAAGAAAATCGGAACAATAGTTCCGATGGTTTAGACCAATCTAATAATATCCTAGTCTAGTAGTATCTAGAACCTATTCTAGAATAACTGCAACCAAGAGTCAAGTCAGATAACATATCAAAATATGTGTGCAGTAAATAAAAGTTTAATTCTATATAAACAATAGAATAAGGAAACAAACAAGCAGCAATTTCCATAATAACATACACTGCCTAAGTTATGGAATATTTTAAACTTAGCAGTGCCTCCCATTATTTTTACGTAATGCCGTAATCCCCAACGGAAAGACGAGAATTCAATAATTAAATCGAATTCCATAATGGGAAGAGGACCCCATGAATATATTTCGACTCACAACAGAGGCACAGTCTCGCCGACGTATATTCACAGGTAGACAACTAATTGTCAATCACTCACTGGTGACTCCATGGTTCTGGTCCTGGCCGTTTCTCGTTGTCGCTGCGAAGGCAGGCCCACAAGGAGACGTACCAAGGTTAAACTTGTCAATGATAAACTCAAGTTACTTGCGTAACCCTGACAGCTAGGGCACGTTCAGGATTCCGCTTTCGCTTGAATTTATCTAGTATCTAATATACATTCGGCATAAATAAATTTCTATCAGTTACACCCTCACAGCAGAGGCACGATCTTGGATGTAGACAACGAAAAGATATTTATAAACCGTATTGACAAGACGGACCAAGAAACAAGTATTCCAAATACTAGTTACTTTAAAACCTTATTAAGCGGGGATATTCCATTAAGTGTCATACAACCTAAATCTAATCAAATTAGATTATAACATGCATGTATAAAGTCAAGAAAACATGATTAAACATTGAATAAAACAAGCTAATCATTTATGGAGGCCTAGAATCAGACTCACTCTGATACCATTTTGTAAGGGTTTTAGGGGCAGAATCCGGTAACGCAGCGGAAGCGGCGGAAGATCGAATCTTCCGATTTCAAAACTTTTTCTCGGATTAATTAAATAAACATATTTATTTAATATTCCAATATTCAAATTATGAAATAAAATTCAATAAATCATATTTAGGTGAATTTACCAAATTACCCTTACTTTGGTATTTTGTCCATTTTAGTCCGAAATTGATCTAATCTATTTTGAATGATTCTAAATCATTTCTAAGATGAACTTAGCATGTTCAAAACATCAAAACACCAAAAGCAACCAAATCCCCAAATTTTATCATCCTTGGCTGAATGCTCCCAATGGTGGGCATTTTGTGCCTTTTGTCATTTCATGTCTCAAAACACATCCAAATGTAATCCAATCAACATGAAATTTTATATGCATCATATACACATCCAAATACACAACATATATGAAAAGCCCCAAATTTGGAATTGGTCATGAACCCTAATTTTTCAATTTCATCAAATTGGACAAATTAGACCAAATTGGTTAAATACAACACTTCAATCATCTTTCTTCCATCCAATCAAAGTCTCAACACAATGAAACAACTCAAGATCAAATCTTGGTCATCTAAGAGTGGGTCAACAACTCTAGATTAGCAACATGGTTTCCAAAACCTTAAAAGAAAGCTTAAACTACAATAGTCACAACCTTCCTTCATTATACATGCTCAACACTTCCATCAAACTTCCATCAACAAAAACACAAGGAATAAAGAAAGAAATAACCTAAGAACATCATATGTTAAAGCCTAGATCCTAAGGAACATTTTCCTTTCTAATAGGAAGTTGGAAAAACTCACTAAAATCCAAGCTTTCTTTGATTTCTTCTTTCTTTCTCACAAGCTTCCTTTGCTTCCATTAATGGAGTTTTTCTTTAAAGTGTATTAGGTTAACATTTCAAATGAAATGAAATCAATATATACTTGCCCAAAGAAGGCCTTGGCCGAAATTGGCCATAAGTATATACCAAATAATAAATTTCAATTTCATTTGAATTTCATTAAATCAACTTGATAAAATATCTAAATAACACTTTATAGATATTTATATTAAGTCAACAAATGCAACTTAGAAAAATATAACTCTTATATTTAAAGTGTAATGGCCGAAATTAATGAAAAATAAAGGAAAAGGATATTTTCATTTTCAAACAATTTTTGAACAAATATCTTAAGAAGTCAAAATCAATTTGACAACCTTTTCCTTTAATGTATAAGTCAACAATTGCAACTTATAATCATTTCCTAACTTTATCATTTGGTGATATATTTATATTTTAATTATATTAATCATTTAACAATTAAATAATTAATTAAATACAAATATATGTATTATATTTACTTTAAATATCTCAAACACATATATTGATGATATATGTCAAATACCTTTATTTGACTATTTATTAATGTGTATTTAATGATATCATATATTAAATACAAATACACATTAATTAGGAAATGACGGTTCGGCCCGTTCGAATGTATTTTTCGTTTAACGATTAAACGATTTATAAATAATCATCATTATTCATAAATGTTGCTCTAGTGCTCTACGAGTATGTTTCATTATTGAGACTCTCTAGATTCAGGTATATCCGTCATGAAATCCAATTTCATGTCCATAATCTATCCACCCGTAAATTATGACGATCACGGATAAACTAGCTGAATCATACAGGTCGAGGTCATTGCATACGTATAATCCCTCAGTCACAGGTATCCAGATAATCCCAGAGATATAGATGTAGAAGTCAAATCTCTATAGGTATTATCTCGTCGACGTATCTATTAGCAATCTCTAAATAACACTCGGAACTTACTTCCGATGTATACTGTGGCCACAGATTTAACAGACTGCTAATAATATATGGACTACCTATGCTCTGTACACAGAACTGACGGATCCTATCTTGACACACACAGGATATCCTGAGGATCGATCCACACCCAACGAACAGGCGGAGGTCTGATCTAAATAGATCGGTGACGTGACTGCCATCTAAGTGTGGAGGATGTCTCATATATCCACAGTGGTATCTCAAGTCGAAGGACCACTATGCTACTCAACCCGAGAAGATTCTTATTGACGTTGGCGTACCATCCATTAAGAATCTTCGGTGAGCCGTTCAGTGTTTATCCACTATAAACACCTACACGTCTATACGAGTCTCCCTAGACTCATGGTTCATTGGGATAAACCATCAGACCAAGTCTCGATATACGACATGTACTGGTTTCAACGGATTTGACTAACCGACCCGTGTTAGCAAATCTTGACCAGGAACTATGTTTGATAATATTCATATAGCAGTGACACTTCCCAATGTCAATTACAAACTAACTTTGTAACTGTGTACTGCATTATATATTATCGGGCCTTTGTCTAATATATACATATCACTAAACCATATTTAGTTTCAATCTAATCGTGATCAGATCGAATACGTACATAAGAACAAGAGGTGCAACCATATAAACTAATATTATGGAATAAGGGGATGTTCGTATTCATGAATCAGTCATAAATACGGTCCGGATTGGCGCTCTGAGCACCAACCCCAACAATCACCATATATTGTTTAAGTGAGATCATCAAAGTCAACCCGACCACTTTGCAATAAAAGAACAAGCACCTTACGGTTTCAAACCGACCACAACAGAAATAGACCGAGCACTTTATGACCGGCAACCGATCACTTGGGTTCAGATACCCGGGCACTATCAGGTCGACAGAAGCATTCCCAGCATAAAAGACTATCATGACCGATCACATAAAAACCGACCAGATGGCGAGATATGCTCAAAATGATGATGCCCTATTCCTGTGGATAAGATGAAACAAATTATCCTACTTTCACAAGGAAATGAAGTCAGAATCCAAAAAGGAATAAGAAAAGAGAAAGCAACGTTGGATTAGAAATCCTCACAAGAGGAGAAGACTGAGTTCAACTAGGATTTCTTATGCAAATAGGAGTCTGATTTCTGTACTATTATAAATAAGAGGGCAGAATATGTGTAAGGGGCATCAAAATATCAGTGATCATAATCATCAAGCTCTAACTGGTAAACACAAAAAAAAGACCTGAGAAGCGTATTAGAGTAATAAAAAGAATCATCATGTTTTTTTCCGTGGACGTAGGTCGGATCCAAATCCACCGAACCACGTTAAATCTCTTTGTCGATTGGTGTGTTTATCTGTCTCTCGCTAAATTTGCTTTTGGTCCCCCATAACCAAACAAATTCACTATTGAAGGAGGATTCCCTTGGAGGTGATATAGACTATTTGGTGGTTCTTTCTTATGGGCTATTTTCTAAACTTCTACCTTTTTACTCTTGCTATATGTTGTAGTTATGCATTTTTAATTATTATTGTTCGTACTGGTACTCCTGTTCACTTCTAAATATTTCAATTCTTCTAGGTCTGTCCTTTATGAACCTACGCGAGTTTCTACTAGTTATGGTTTGATCTATTGGTTCTCACTGGTACTGAAAACATGCCCATCTTGACTTGTGTCGGGTTCTTTCTCTTCTATCCTTAGGAACCTCATTGGTTCCTTTCTGGGTAAACCATCTCTCAAAGTTTGTTGTCCCTGCCTCAGAATACAGTGTCACGGGTACTGGGCTCTGTTACGGTTATATTTATCTATGTTGGCAAATGATGGGATGATCATCTTGAATCTTGAAGGATATCGGTATCCTTGTTCTGATATAATATGCCCTTGTAGAGTCTATTACTCATGTAAGGTAGATATGTGATAGACCCCATCAGGATCGTTTCCTTGACTGGTATCGCTTAGAGATGAGGATCTAGGCATATTAGACCCCATCTATTGGATTCTTAGAGTAAGGCAGTTAGTCATTTCTCTTTACGATCTTCACTTATTTGCCTACGAGCCTGATTTTGGGGATCTAAAATCTCTACACACTTATTGGCATCTCTTGTCTATTGGAACTTCCACGTTTAATCCTGGTTTCATGTTTCTCTTAGCATTCTGACTACCCTGGTACTTGAAGCTATTAGGTATATTTGACGGAATTTGCTAATAAGGGAAGGAGTCTTAGTAGGAAAGAAGGAATCTTTTGAGAAAGGGAAGAAACCCTACTTAGGACTACTTGACATTTTTCACTTGCTCATATTTATTCTATTCCCTTTACTACTATAGGTGTAGGGGTTTTATAGCGGAAATCCAGTAACGCAGCGGGATAGTGGAAAATCAAATTTTTCCGATTTCAAAATTTTTCTTGGATCAATTAAATAAACGTATTCATTTAATTATCCAATTATTAAATTCTGAAAAATTACACAAGAAGTCATATTTCTTGGTAATTACCGAATTGACCCATAACTTTACAAATTGATCATTTTAGTCCAAAAATTGTCAAATACAATTTTGGATGATTCTAAATCATTTCTAAAATATTTTTCAACATATCCAATACATCAAATCAGATTTCACACAAATCCCCAAATTTTTGCTAATTGCCGAGGGCACCTTATATTTTCAATTTATTGCATTTTGGTCCCTTTTTTGTTAAAACATGCCAAGATCAAATCCAATAAACCCAAAATTTTACATGCATCATATACACTCCATAATACATCACATATATGAAAAGCCCCAAATTTGGAGAGGGTTATGAACCCTAAATTTTCAATTTCATCAAAATTGACCAATTTTACCAAATCTTTAACATCCAACACTTTAATCCATTAAATACTTCACCAAACAAGCCTCACCACTTTGAAAATAACTCACGAAAAATTCTTAGTCACCAAGGAGTAGCTCAACAACTCTAGAATGGCAACGTGATTTCCAAAGAATCAAAAGTAAGCCTTTAAAACCATTTTAAGCTTACTTAGATGCATCAATCTTTCATTCAAGTTCACAACCAAATAAACACAAACTATAAGACATGAGAGATAATCAAAGCAACACAAAATGATGTCAAGCATGTTAGAAACTATTTTCATGTTGAAAGCTTTAAAGAAAGACTTACAAAAATCCAAGTTTTACAAGTCTTTTTCCTTTGAACCTTCAAGCTTTTCTCTCAACTTTCTTTTATGTTTATTTTGTGTATTTGAACTTATGAAACCCTAAAATGAAAAAAAAAAAACAATATATACCTACCACTAATGCCTTGGCCGAAAATGGTAAAGTATAATATCTAGATATTTTGATTTTTGTTTCATTTAAAAGCTTTATCAACTTGTTATCTTTAATCATTACAACTTCAATAACTTTATGACAAGTCAACAAAGGCAACTAAAGTCATTTAATAAAATATCAAAACTTTAAGATATTTATATTTTAATTAATTTAATCATTTAACAATTAAATAATTAACTAATTATTTAAATACAAATATATTAAATATATGTATTATATTTACATTAAATATCAAATACATATATATTTATGATATTAGTCAAATATATCAATTTAACAATTAATTAATGTGTATTTGATAAAATCTAACATTAAATGCAAATACACAAAAATTAGGAAATGACTATTAGGTCTCATCACATGTATTTTGCGTTTAACCTTTAAACGACTTATAAATAATCAGTATTATTTATAAATATTTCCATAGTGCTCTACGAGTATATTTCATTAGTGAGACTTACTAGATTCATGCATATCCGTCACGAAATCCAATTTCGTGTCCATAATTTACCCACTCGTAAATTATGACGAACACGGATAAACTCGCTGAATCATACAGGTCGAGGTCATGGAAAATGTATAGCGGATATATAACAGAGATATAGATGTAAACGTTAGGGGTGGGCATCGGATCAGATCGGGTCAGCTCCGATCCGATTCGATCTGATGAATCAGATCGGATTTGGCTATCGAACCTAATCGAATCATGTTTGGTTCATTTGTCGAATTTCAGATCGGATTCGATAAATTTGATAACTATCGGATCGATCAAATTTTATCCGATTTGATAACAAATTCGAATTCGATAAGGAATCTGATTTGATAATGGATTCGAAATCCGATAGAGAATCCGATTTGATAATAAATCCGATAGCAGATTCGATTTCATAACAAATCTGATTTGATAACATATCCGATTCAAAAAATTTATTTGAAAATTTGTAAATTCATAACAATTTTATCGAATCGGATCGAATAACTTAAAATTCAAATCAATTTTATCAAATCGGATCCGTTATCGAATCAGATCCGTTATCAAATCGAATCCACTATCGGATTCATTATCAAATCGGATTCTCTATCGGATTCGAATCCTTTATCAAATCGGATTTATCCGATTCGTTAAGTATTCGAATCGGATCAAACAAATCTGATCCGATACGATAGTTATCGGATCGGATCGGATCGAGTTTGATAAGGCTATCAAACCTTATCGGATCAAACAAACTAATACTAATCAAATCGGATTGGATTCGGATTCGGTCCGATCCGATCCGAATCTGATAATGCCCACCCCTAGTAAACGTCAAATCTCTATATGGACTATCCCGTCGATGTCTCTATTAGCAATCTCAAAAAGTGAACACTTAGAACTGATTTCTAAAGTGTACCACGATCCCATGGTTTTTATCTAATTGCTAATCATATATGGACTACCTATGCTCTGTACACAGAACTGGCGGATCTTATCTCGACACACAGAGGACACTCTGAGGATCTATCCACACCCATCGAACAGGCGGAGGTCTGATCTAAATAGATCGGTGATGTGACTGCCATATAAGTGTGGAAGATGTCTCATGTGCCCGCAGTGGTATCTCAAGTCGAAGAATCACAAATGCTGCTCAACCCGAGAAGATTCTTATTGACGTTGGTTACCATCCATTAAGAATTTTCGGTGAGTCGTTCAGTGTCTATCCGCTATAAACACCTACACGTCTATACGAGTCCCCAAGACTCATGGTTCATTAAGAAACCATTGGAATCATATATTCCAGTATACGACATGTACCGGTCTCAACGGGTTTACTTTACTGACCAAGTAGTATAAACCTTGACCAGGAACTGTCTAAGAATGACAACGTCATGATACAACTCAATGTCAGTTGCGACGCTTTTGCAACAGTATCATGACTAATCATCCTAAGGTCTATTACGTCTTTACCATATTAAAAGATATATTATATTACATAAACTGCTTGTATTATTCATAATAAAACGTTTTAATGTAGTATTCTCAAAGAAATACAACCGGGAATTGTCTCTGAGCACCAACCCCAACAAAATCTCTCACTTGCTCTAGTGCCAATATCGATTGTATCTAATACCCATCGACTCCACGTGTTTATCAAACAACTTCGGAGGTATGGCCTTTGTCAGCGGGTCTGCTACATTATCTTCAGTCGGTACCTTGCACATGACAATATCCCCTCGCGACATAATCTCTCGAATGATGTGGTACTTACGTTCCACATGCTTCAACTCCTAATACGCCCTCTGTTGGTTTCTACTATAGTCCCAAGATCATTCAAGCAATGAAAATAATGTGAATACAATAAAGAAGTATGGCAGAATCATACTTGCAATGAGCGGTTTATGGATGCGTCAAGTTCAAAAAATTTCCTCCTTGAAGGTCATGGCCAAGCTTCAATTTTTTGTTGAAGAAGATGAACAAGCTCCAAGCTTTGAGAGGATTCCAAGCTCTTAGATTGGTTTCCCTATCACATTTTCATGATCCTTGAAGTGTGCTAGCAAGTAAAGAAAAGAAAATAATTTTCTTGTTCTTGGTTGGAGACTCACGACTTTTGTGAGTATTTGGGAGAGAGAGAGATTTTGTTTGTTTTGATTTTGTTTTCCAAAAACAATAATGCAAAAAAGTGTTACCAAAATTTTGGTATATGGCTTTCAAAAAGTCAAAACCATTTTGGAGCCAAAATGGCATTCAATGCTCTCAACGACCACTATCATGAATAGTGACTAGTTGTCTTTCACCAAAAAGGTGACTTGACATCCATCACTTGAGTGACATGTGATGTGACGAACGATGTGACTTGTGGTCGCACTTGATTCAAAATCGGAGTGGCCTCGCAAACACATCCCGGGCTAGGGTTCGTTAATTCCGAATTAACGAATTTTCCGTTGCGACGTAATTAAATCAAATTTAATTAAATAATAATGGCAAGTAAAATTACTATTCACGTCGCTAGCGAATTAATTCTAAATTAATTTGATTTCCTGAATTAAAGTTCGTATCCAACATGCGCGCAAACTGATTAGAAGATGGTGCCGCCATCGCAAATCTATCATATAGATCACGAAAAATGGTTAGCATATATAAAGCAGTTTCATATAATATCATACACATTAACTAGATCATGGATTTTTAATCTAAAAATGCATATCCTACTAAATCATGCAAAACTGTAATCCCCAAACAGAATACAAAGATTTAATAATTAAATTAAATACAAATAGTGAAAGGTGGATCCCATGAATATATTTCAGCTCACAGCAGAGGCACGGTCTCGCTTTCGTATATTCATCAGGTAGACAACTCATTGTTAATCACTCAATAGTGACTCTTGGGTTTCCGGTCCTGGTCGTTTCTCGTTGTTACAGCTTGGGCACGTTCACAAGGAGACGTGCCAAGGTCAAACTCGTCAATGATAAACTCAAGCTACTTACGTACCCTGACAGCTTAGGCACGTTCAGGATTGCGCTTTCGCTTGAACTTATCTAGTATCTAATATACATCCGGCATAAATAAATCTCTATCGGCTACACCCTCACAGCATAGGCACGGTCTCAGATGTAATCACGGAAAAATATTCATAAACTGTATTGACAAGACGGACCAAGTAATATGCATCAAATACAAAATTAACATAAACCTTATTAATTAGGGATTTTCCGTAAAAGATGTTTTTTACTTTATTTAATCCAATTAAATAAATACATGCATGTAACAAGCAAGGATTAAATTAAAAATTGAATTTAAAAGGCATAATCATATTAGGGTGTCCAGAATCAGACTCGCTCTGATACCATTTTATATGGGTTTTATGGCGGAAATCCGGTAACGCAGCGGAATAGTGGAAAATCAAAATTTTTCGATTTTAAAATTTTTCTTGGATCAATTAAATAAACTTATTTATTTAATTATCCAATTATTAAATTCTGAAAAATTACACAAGAAATCATATTTCTTGGTAATTACCGAATTGCCCCATAATTTTGCAAATTGATCATTTTAGCCCCAAAATTATCAAATATAATTTTAGCTGATTCTAAATCATTTCTAAAATATTTTTCAACATATCCAATACAACAAAATCATATTTCACACAAATCCCCAAATTTTTGCTAATTGCCGAGAGCACCCTACATTTTTCAGTTTATTGCATTTTGTTCCCTTTTTGTTCAAAACATGCCAAGATCAAATCCAATCATCCCAAAAATTTACATGCATCATATACACTCCATAATACATCACATATATGAAAATCCCAAAATTTGGAGAGGGTTATGAACCCTAATATTTCAATTTCATCAAAATTGACCAATTTTACCAAATCTTTAAAATCCAACACTTTAATCCACTCAATACTTCACCAAACAAGCCTCACCACTTTGAAATAACTCTAGAAAAATTCTAGGTCACCAAGGAGTGGCTCAACAACTCTAGAATGGCAACTTGATTTCCAAATAATCAAAAGTAAGCCTTTAAAACCATTTTAAGCTTACTTACATCCATCAATCTTTCATTGAAGTTCACAACCAAATAAACACAAACTATAAGAGATGAGAGAACTTAAAAGCAACACAAAATGATGCCAAGCATGTTAGAAACAATTTTCATGTTAAAAGCTTTAAATAAAGACTTACAAAAATCCAAGTTTTACAAGCCTTTTCCTTTGAACTTTCAAGCTTTTCTCTCAACTTTCTTTTATGTTTATTTTGTGTATTTGAAATTATGAAACCCTAAAATGAAAAAAAAAAACAATATATACCTACCACAAATGCCTTGGCCGGAAATGGTAAAATATAATATCTAGATATTTTAATTTTTGTTTCATTTAAAAGCTTTATCAACTTGTTATATTTAATCATTACAACTTTAATAACTTTATAACAAGTCAAAAAAGGCAACTAAAGTCATTTAATAAAATATCAAAACTTTAAGATATTTATATTTTAATTAATTTAATCATTAAACAATTAAATAATTAAATAATTATTTAAATACAAATATATTAAATATATGTATTATATTTATATTAAATATCAAATACATATATATTTATGATATTAGTCAAATATCTCAATTTGACAATTAATTAATGTGTATTTGATAAAATCTAACATTAAATGTAAATACACAAAAATTAGGAAATGACTATTAGGTCTCATCACATGTATTTTGCGTTTGACCTTTAAACGACTTATAAATAATCAGTATTATTTATAAATGTTTCCCTAGTGCTCTACGAGTATATTTCATTAGTGAGACTCTATAGATTCAGTCATATCCGTCACGAAATCCAATTTCGTGTCCATAATTTACCCACCCATAAATTTTGACAACCACGGATAAACTCGCTGAATCATACAGGTCGAGGTCATGGCAAATGTATAATTCCTATGTCACAGGTATTCGGATATATCCCAGAGATATAGATGTAAACGTCAAGTGTAGAAGATGTCTCATGTGCCCACAGTGGTATCTCAAGTCAAAGAATCACAAATGCTACTCAACCCGAGAAGATTCTTATTGACGTTCGTGTACCATCCATTAAGAATCTTCGGTGAGTCGTTCAGTCCGCTATAAACACCTACACGTCTATACAAGTCCCCAAGACTCATAGTTCATTGAGAAACCATTGGAATCATATATTCCAGTATACGACATGTACCGGTCTCAATGGGTTTACTTTACTGACCAAGTAGTGTATACTTTGACCAGGAACTGTCTAAGAAGTACTTGGAGATATTACTTCTGGCATTGGGCCTTGCGGCGCAGTAGTAGGCCGAGCATCTGCAAGAGAATCAGAGTCAGACGAATCAGAAATGTAAATGACTTCATCTTCTTCGTAAATACGACGAAGTACATCATCTTTATACATAAACACGAGCCTCCTCTAACAACTCCAATTCGGCCAAACTATAAAGGTCGTCCACGTCCCTATAGCCCCCTCGAAACCTTAAGGCATACATCCTGCGTACTAAGGGATAAAGTTGCTTGAGGTGGTGCCAAAGAGACCCAGTCGGCCAAATAGGCTCTGGTACTTCAGCCTCATCATCCGGATCCTGTACAAATGGTACAGAACCGTCTGAAGAGAAGCGCTCAAATAGAGGATGGTCTCTTGGAATTTCCTCGACTCTTGGACGTGAACAGCCAAATTCAATATATGGCTCCATACCTTGGGGATCTGCTCCGACTGCATCGCCCTCTCCTGGTAATTACTCCATGATGGGACCCTCGGCCACTTCATCCGCATCAAACTGAACGACCGGCATTTCTGCAGGTCCCACCTCTTCGCCTCCACCAATAGGAGCTTCGGCCCTCAGAGTTCGCGCCGTTTCGGGCATTACAAGATACACAATTATGATTTCAGAGTACATCAAACTCATGTGCAAAAGAAGACGGATCTCAAACTCATACCTTAGAGAGACGGATGAGCGGCACGTCCGAATCAGAGCTTCGACTGGGAGAAGGCTATCTCCTTTTAGCAAGCTTTATTTTCTTGGGCTTAGACGCCTCAGTTGCCTTCTTTGACCCCGTCGGCTCAGAGGACTTGGGGGACAAAGGAATGGCAGAAAAAACTCTCATGAAAGGCATGGAGAAAAATCGTTCGCGGGCAGGTGGCCAGAAACGATCATAAGAGGAATAACAGATGTGCAAAGAGCAAAATGAGCGATAACAAAAGAAGAGATCAAAGAGCGAGTTTCCGCCAAGGAATCCTCAACTTCAGAGACTGAAAAGACCTTAAAACGGTCTGATAAAGTAGAGCGCGTGTGAAAGAAAGAAATAGGCCACCCTTGAACAAGGCCAAATTGACGGGCAACGAAGTTGGATGAGTACACCTCTACTCCGGCCTTGCCATTGGCCCCAGTCATGATGCCATGAATCAGATCACAGCTACATAAAAACCTGCGCCATATGTGAAGACCTGATTCGTCCTCTTCCGAAAGAGGGAGGTCCTGGACGAAGGATGGGCTATCTGACACAGAAAAAGGGAAAAAAGAAGGAACCCGAGGAAGAGTGTAGAAATACTCAAAAACAGTGCGAGGGGAGAAAGAAGATGGCCGAAGTTGAGAAAAAAGAAGATCGGTACAAGGATAAGAGTGAGTTAAATCAATTGTACCGAAGACAGGGAAATAGGCTCTCAACCAGAGTTGAACAAGCCATAGGGGACCGGAGGCAATGGGTGATGCCCCCGACCGAAGTTGTTTCTGGAGGACGGCCAATCCTTGATATATGGCGGCCAGTAAAAATGAGGCCAGGTCTAAGTGACAGCCGTGGGCAAGGTCGGAAGAGATAGAGAGATAGCCCGCCACATGCTTTTGGCTAGGCACACAAATGATGTATTTGCACAGCCAATAATTAAGGAAAGTCGTTCGCTCTAACATCGAAACAGGACCAGTCGTTTTTGAAAACGTGCGAAGAAAAGAAGAATATGATGAAAAGGACGAAGGGTGTTGAGTTCTTATAAGGTCCCAAGAATCATCAAAATCAAGCACAAAACGCATGAATACATCAAAGGAATAATGGCGGAAACATATACTCACAATGATCGGTTTGAGATGCGAAGAACAAGATGCGTTTTCTGCCACTCTCCATGCTCGGCAGTGGCTTCTTCAAGCAGTGGGCTGCTCGGTTTCACTGTTTTTTGTCTCCTTCATGGTCGGCCATTGATGAACACCATGGAAGCTCCAAGCTCCAAGCTCCAAAAACGATTCCAAGCTCATAAGTTCACTGCCCTATCACCTTTGTATCACTCATGGTGTGCTAGCACTAAGTCTTCTTCCTTGCTTCCCCTTGATTCGGTCAAACCAGAAACATTTAGAGGAAGAAACGGTTCCAAAACAGTGAAGGAGAGGAAGAAGAAAAGAGAGGGAAAAGAGAGAATACGTAAAAGGGTGGGGAGAGAGTAAAAGAAAAAGAAATGTAATTTTGTTTTTATAATTTCTAAAATTAAATAAAAACATTTACCAATTCTTTTAACTTTACATTAAATGCTAAAGTCAAAAGTAAAAAGCAAAAGTTGCTTTTTCAACTTCTACATCAATCACTCAAATCAAGTGACAACATGTCACATCACTCAAAGTGACAATTGATTTGACGCTTGATGTGACTAGCGATATGACGCTTGATGTGACTTGTGTGTCGCGCTCGAATTCGAAATGTGAATGCGCTCGCAATCACTCCCGGGCTCGGGTTCGCTAATTCCAAATTAACAAATTTTCCGTCGCGTCGTAATTAAATGATTACGCCTAGCGAAATCACTATTCACGTCGCTAACGAATTAATTCTAAATTAATTCGTTCGCCCGAATTAAAATCTAATTTTAATTCCGCGTCGAAATCCAATTTCGTATAATATATCGAATATATTATTTTATCGATTAATTCCAAATTAATCGTTCTCTCTCTTAAATTAATATTTTATCCCGGATAAAATATCTCTGCAATTAATCCCATATTAATTTTCTCTCTCTCTTCTAATTAATCCCAGATTAATTAAAGTGCGAGTTATACATCATCGGTGAATCTTCGGGAAGCGACCCATGAGATCTCCGGATATGTTGGTAGTAAATCGGGTCGTCGGACTATCCAAACACATAAGTACCTCGTACTACGTTTACACCGATTCACAAGACAAGGTTGGCTTCTAGCAAAGCGCCATACCTACCCAATTCTCCAGAAATATCCTTATAGGAATATAAGATCTATATCAAGCGTAGTATACCAAAGTATTGCGTATTTCTGTCCAGTATCGGATGTTCACGTGCTAGGCCTGGGGCTGGAATTGTGTCTGCCCCGTACGAAGCACATATCGGATGTCTGGTAACTAGTCTCTATAATCAGATAAACATGACCTTGTCATAATATCCCGATAGCTCGAGCATTTAAGAGAACGAGTTCCGTATCCTACATGACCATCATCTCCATATGACTGGAGTGACACTTTCGTCTTGACATCACACCCAACACACTACGATTCTCAATATACCCAGCATCGGCGTACACAGAACCGGTTAAAGCCTTGGACGACCTCAACTAAAGTATATTGATTGTCGTATGTATTAGCGGTGCAAGTCTCAAGTTAAGACCAAATACACCTACCCTGATTGCAGACTCCCATAGACACATAGTCATACTACCAATGGGATTCCGCGGGGGTCTATCCAGAGCGAAGTTGTTTCCCGTACCATCGGTAAAACACAACCTCCTATTACACTTGCATGAGTATCCTATACCCAAATATATGAGAACTATGTCGTTGTGCCCTCACAAACGCGCACAATTGTAATACTAGTCTTTTACGTATTTATCGATGTCCAATCTCGATAATACTCTGACTAGGGATATTTAATGATTTATCCTTCGTGGATTGATACTGTCTCATATCATTCTCTGTCCAGGAACAAATCATAGGGACCTCTCATCATTTATATATCTAGGTGATCTAATCACAAATGATAAGAGTGCAATCTCCTTTGTCACATAGTTAATTTGTACAACAACATCGTGATCTGTACAAATAGTGACGCTATGGGTCATAATTGTCCAACAATCTCCCACTTGGCATATAGCCAGTCACTCGAGTCTCTGACACCCGAACTATGTACGGTTGGCTCAAATTGCTGAGAAATGCTTTCGTCAGCGGATTTCCATGATTATCGTCTGATGCGATTTATTCGATCATCACATCGCCACGATGTATGATCCGAACGAATCAGATGAATATCGAAGTATGTATATGGATCGTTGATGAGACCATTAATTATTTAGCCTGTGCTGACGCCTAGCTCAGCCGCTAACAGAACTATATCTAATCTAATTAGATTTGTTATTGACCCAGATGGCTTCTATTTCTTCTTCAGCTGCTGCAATTAACCTGCATTTGTTGTTTATTCGGTAACAGTATCTTGCTTGGAAGATTTCCAGCTCACTGTACCAGTATTCAAACTGTATAGTACCTTTGCGACTTTTTGTCGTCTTTATCGGTTATAGGAAACTTGCTACAGTGACCCTAGTCACTTCAAGTTCTCCTTCTCCATAGACTAAGACAGCATCCTTAGTTCTCTAAGATACTAATGGATGTTCTTAACATCAATCTAGTGACTATCACTCGGATTGGCCTGTTTGTGAATCCATATGCTCAAAGCGTATGAGACACCAGGTCGCGTACATTTTTCAATGTACGGTTTCTCGGAGAGTATTTCGAAAGCCAAGCTTTCACCGATAGCAATTTTATTGGGATATCATTTCCATGAAATGACTTATATAATTATCATTATTTTATAGGACAGCCACTGTCAGTGCGCTCCCACTAACCCTCTTATATACACAAGAATCTTTTCGTTTTTGAATTAAATCATAAATCATTATGATTATATCAAAACGATAGTTCCAAGAACCTAATGCTTGCTTCAATCCAAACATGGATCGAATAACAAGCATTATCCAAATGGATTTACTGTGGCAACAGTTAAAAGGTTGAATCGTAATCAACACAATGTTGATAACGATACCTTTCCGCTACAAGCCTAGCTTAGTACGTTGGTATGTTGCCATCCATGTACGTCTTCCTTGAAGAATTATAAAGTACCAATAGGCACAATACCTTGTGGTACATCAACTAGTATCCAAACTGGTTGATATACATGGAATCCATTTCGGATTATATGGCACTTTGCCATAATTAGGGAGTCGATACCTTGTATCACTTCCTCATACGTAGTCAGTTGGTATTCCTCATTAAGATAGACATCTTTATGAGGTTAGATCAGAAACCCATACCCCAGGTTGTTTTCTGACTTTCTCCGACTTACGCGGTTCTTGTGTATTCGAAGATTAATAGTAATAGTTTCATCCTTGATGAACTATTTGTGTTCCATTAGGATTCAGTGCCTTGAACAGTATTACTCCGATTTTCATCGAGTTATACTATCCTCCCACTTACCACTGCATATCGGTATTCCTCTTAGGAAAACCGCATGGTGAGCAACAATCTAATTGTTCTCAGGTGAGATGTATAAGTATAATACTTATGGTATCCCTAGGATAACTTATATTTGGCACTTATTCAATTTGGGTTCTTGTTTGGTATCATCCAAACGTGTGCCTAGCATCCCAAATCTAACAGGAATGTGAAACCCGGTTTCTTTTTCTGTTCATATCTAATACGTTATCTGTCAAACAGATTATTATGGAACCTTATTCTAAATAAGTTCTTGCACTGTTTAGCGTATCCGTTGAAGGAAATGGTAGCTCAGAGCGACTCGTGATTAACCTTATTATGTCTAACAAAATTCGGCTAATCCTATTCGGACACACTGTCAAACTGACGTGTTCCGGGAGGAGTCCTTATTTGAAAGAATACTATACTCTTTCAAGTATACTAGAAACTTATTACTTAAGTATTTTCCATTACGGTCTTACCGTGACGGTTTCATACTTTAGTTGATCTGTTTGTCTATTTCGTGTCGAAACTTGAAAGTTTCCGATTTGTGTTTCAAATGAAACACATAACCATACGTGATGCCACATCCGTAAAGGTCACGAAATATTCATATCCATATCTAGCCTAGCTAGACATGGGCCCACTTGCTTCACCATGAAGTAGGGCTAGCAGGTCGGTGGCAGTTACAATTTTACCAAGTAAATAGTATTTAAGGCACTTTGCCCAATAAACTAGATTCGTAGACTTTATTTGAATGGAATCAAATTAGTCCCGGTACCCGCTCTTCAAAAGTGCGGATATACGAGTCTTGTTTGATAGTGTCCCTGACAACTATGCCAAAAATAAGTTTCTTAACTGATCAAATCAATTTGAGCTATTTATTTGTCATGTTATATATTTGAGATATTATTTATATTCAAAATATAAATTCTGTTATTCACATCTAATGTGTTTATCTCAATATCATCTTTATATAATGAAACACTTTAGTGTTCTAGAATATAAAGGTACACCCGCAACGGGTTATACGCGATATAGAGATAATGTTTATAGTCAAACTAGTTACATTATAACAGTTTCCAATTTTAGGTACACACCCAAGGGTAGTTCCTAAACTTAGGTATCTATGGTTAAAACAGCGACTTTCGTCCCGTTTCCAAATCGCAGATAAATCTCAATTGAAGTCAGTATCCTGTTCAAAACAGATTCTGAACATCAATATATATATTTTATGTACCACACTAAGTACCTAAAATCTAATTTTAATACTAGCTGTGAACATAATTATGACAATCATTTTTGAAGTCAGAGCCTTACTCGCCTTTAATTTCTTCTTGGGATATGTCCTTTTATCTTCCTTGAAGATAATAATGATTTTGCCTTTGCCATTTTCAATATTCCGGTAGCCTTCGGCCAAGCCTCGGGTTTCTAGAATATTGAAGTAAGGTGTGTCTTGCACTACTTGCCTAATTGCAAAGTTTGACTTTGTCTCCTTCAGAATAGTCATTAATTCTCCAAGAATTATTTATTGCAATTTTAAAAGTACTTATAAGATCTAATCTTTGAATATCCTTCAATTTCAATATCATACTTTAAGAATCTAATCCTTAGTTCTGATAAACAAATTAAGGATTCTACATGACAAGTATTATGGATTAAGCACTAAAGTTATCATTACATGAATATTCCAAATATCATGTTCCACTTATTTGCTTAACTCCGGACTTTAGGCATAATATATTATTTTATCAAATAAAATAACTTATTATTTTTCCAAGACCATCTTGAAATTTATTCCCAGTTTGAAAATTAAACCATTTAAATACATTTTCCACAGGATTATGTTTTAAATGTCAATCTTTCATTTATATCTTGATTCTAACAGTCCAACTACTTAATCAACGATTTGTGGTACTATTTATTATAATGATTATAATAGTCCAACTATATAATCAAATATAATCTAAATTAATTAACCTCAATTACATTGATTACTATAATCCAATTATAAAATCAACTGTAAACTGAAATTAATTAATTCAAATATATTGATTAATATAATCCAATTATATATAATCAAGTATAATACAGTCCAATTGTTTATTAAAACAACAATTTAAATATTAGTCCAACTAACATTTAATCTAACGACGAAATAATTTAAATGAGCGTGTGTGGCAAGTAATTGAACGAGTATTGCAAATTCAATTCTTGCCTCCCACTATTTTTCGGCGAGCCTCTAACCCTCTGTCGAGTACTCAGGAAACCGCGTTTCCTAGTGGGCTAGGATCCCGTTAAATATCACACAATCTTGACTTTGGCCAACAAATTGTATGATAATTAACTAGGTAGATCTCGAAGATCAATTGGATCCAATCCAATTCCTAGATCCAGTATGGGGACATCCAAGTCCGAAACATATATCTTATATATGCCAATACATCCAATATATTACCTAACCTTTTTCCTCTGAATCAACTAAGCCTTGGCTTTGGCACAACAAACTTAGTGATCTCAGTCAAGCGCGACTCATTGACCATGGAAAGCTTCGTAATCAATGTCGATGGACAAGAAGTGGTCTTGACTTTGGCCAACAAACCACAACTTGGACAAGACACTGATATGGAACAAAGCCTTCGTGATTCAAACACATCTTCGACAGACAAAGGCCTTGACTTTGGCCAACAAACCAATGCCGTCTCGGATCTTGAGTGAGAATCACTCAATGGAAGGAAAAACGCTTAACATTGAGCGAGGGTTTTTCGCGTGCAAATTGGCAACCAATTTATTATCTTTGTTAAGGTCTCATCATCATACACCCTTAAACATGCATTCTAAACACATAATAAAGCGCATATGAAATAAAATAATAATGATATGCGGATGGAAATTTTACATTGATCCTAGATCAAATCTCTCTCTTTCTCTCTCCAGCTAGCACTTGTATTACTTCTACCCATTACACTACACTTCTAAAGAAACCTCATTTACATTGAGGGGAATAGGTGAGAAGAGAAATACAATGAGAATAGAGGTGATAAGGCTGGACACGCAGGTCCAATTAATAAATCAAATTTATTACAATTTCCAAAATTGTCCCACCCGACTAATATCCATCTGATATACATTATTCATGCATCACAACCATGTATTCATACAAGCATGTTATCAATCAATCTAATCCAATTAATTAATCTGATAATTAGTGATCATCCAATGTTCAAACAACGATTTGATTTTGTTCGAGTCAAACTCGTTTTGCAAACGTGTACTCAAAGTACAATTTCTTGAATTAAATTAAATTACATAATTAAATCCAATTTAATACACATGTAATTCTAATTCTTTATTTAATTCCAAATTAAATATTACACTTTATTAATTAAACCTTTACGACTTAAATTTCAAATTTAATCGTTACGGGTCTCAAAGCCCGATTAATATCCAATATTAATTTAATTAAAGTCCAATGGGCTTTTACTTAATTTCTTCAAGGCGTGAACTTTTGGTCAACTCGGGTCAAACCGAATAACCAAAATCCAATCCGGGAGTTACCCCATAAGCCCAAAAATTAATTTAGGCCCAATTAAACTTTAAGGGTTCATTAGTCGCATTTGGGCCTTTTGGAAGCGGTTTTGGGCCTAATTGGATCCAACCAATTTTGGCCTAAACCAACTTTGTACAACAAAGTCCAATAAACCCAATAACAACTATAAAAGCCCAAATCCAATTTTAAGGCCCATTTTAATTAAATTACAAAATCCAATTTTACAATTCAATTAAACAAAGTGCATAGCATTATTAATTACCCAAATCAAAGTTTCCAAAACACCAAATTTGTCCAATTAATCATGCTTAGCATCATGGAATCATGTCCAACATAATTTGATCAAAATCAAACCCAAATATACATGCTAAAGTCTCGGCCAAAGAGGGAGATTATGCCCAAATCAAATTCAATCCAATTGAACCCAATCAACCATAAAATCAACATCCCCTAATGATTTCCAAGTCATCCAATGAACAAAAAATCAAAAATTCCAAGACATTATGGGCTATGTGTATTCGGCCAACTTAAGCAATTTGGGGAAAATTGTTCCAAACTAATTTTCAACAAATTGATCCAATCAATCTTCAATTAAACATACTTTAAGCATTCTAAATCATCCAATTTCATTAAACATGCTCAAAATCAAGTTTACCCAAATTTGTCAATCTTAAGCAATTTGGGGAAAATTGTTCCAAACTAATTTTCAACAAATTGATCCAATCAATCCTCAATTAAACATAGTTTAAGCATTCTAAATCATCCAATTTCATTAAACATGCTCAAAATCAAGTTTACCCAAATTTGTCAATTTTGGCCAACACATAAAATTGGGGAAATTTGTTATAAACACAATTTCTTCAAATTGATCATTCACAACATCAATTCATCAATATATAAGCATACTTAATCAATCAATTCAACCAAATCATGCTTCAATTGATTTTACCCAATTCAAACCCTAACTTTTTTCATGCTTGACCAAAGCTCTGATACCATTGTTGAGTTCTTATAAGGTCCCAAGAATCATCAAAATCAAGCACAAAACCCATGAATACATCAAAGGAATAATGGCGGAAACATATACTCACAATGATCGGTTTGAGATGCGAAGAACAATATGTGTTTTCTGCCTCTCTCCATGCTCGGCAGTGGCTTCTTCAAGCAGTGGGCTGCTCGGTTTCACTGTTTTTTGTCTCCTCCATGGTCGGCCATTGATGAACACCATGGAAGCTCCAAGCTCCAAGCTCCAAAAACGATTCCAAGCTCATAAGTTCACTACCCTATCACCTTTGTATCACTCATGGTGTGCTAGCACTAAGTCTTCTTCCTTGCTTCCCCTTGATTCGGTCAAACCATAAACATTTAGAGGAAGAAACGGTTCCAAAACCGTGAAGGAGAGGAAGAAGAAAAAAGAGGGAAAAGAAAGAATACGTAAAAGGGTGGAGAGAGAGTAAAAGAAAAAGAAATGTAATTTTGTTTTTATAATTTCTAAAATTAAATAAAAACATTTACCAATTCTTTTAACTTTACATTAAATGCTAAAGTCAAAAGTAAAAAGCAAAAGTTGCTTTTTCAACTTCTACATCAATCACTCAAATCAAGTGACAACATGTCACATCACTCAAAGTGACAATTGATTTGATGCTTGATGTGACTAGCGATATGATGCTTGATGTGACTTGCGTGCCGCGCTCGAATTCGAAATGCGAATGCGCTCGCAATCACTCCCGGGCTCGGGTTCGCTAATTCTAAATTAACGAATTTTCCGTCGCGTCGTAATTAAATGATTACGCCTAGCGAAATCACTATTCACGTCGCTAACGAATTAATTCTAAATTAATTCATTCGCCCGAATTAAAATCTAATTTTAATTCCGCGTCGAAATCCAATTTCGTATAATATATCGAATATATTATTTTATCGATTAATTCCAAATTAATCGTTCTCTCTCTTTAATTAATATTTTATCCCGGATAAAATATCTCCGCAATTAATCCCATATTAATTTTCTCTCTCTCTTCTAATTAATCCCAGATTAATTAAAGTGCGAGTTATACATCATCGGTGAATCTTCGGGAAGCGACCCATGAGATCTCCGGATATGTTGGTAGTAAATCGGGTCGTCGGACTATCCGAACACGTAAGTACCTCGTACTACGTTTACACCGATTCACAAGACAAGGTTTGCTTCTAGCAAAGCGCCATGCCTACCCAATTCTCCGGAAATATCCTTATAGGAATATAAGATCTATATCAAGCGTAGTATACCAAATTATTGCGTATTTCTGTCCAGTATCGGATGTTCACGTGCTAGGCCTGGGGCTGGAATTTTGTCTGCCCCGTACGAATCACATATCGGATGTCTGGTAACTAGTCTCTACAATCGGATAAACATGACCTTGTCATAATATCCCGATAGCTCGAGCATTTAAGAGAACGAGTTCCGTATCCTACATGACCATCATCTCCATATGACTGGAGTGACACTTCCGTCTTGACATCACACCCAACACACTACGATTCTCAATATACCCAGCATCGGCGTACACAGAACCGGTTAAAGCCCTGGACGACCTCAACTAAAGTATATTGATTGTCGTATGTATTAGCGGTGCAAGTCTCAAGTTAAGACCAAATACACCTACCCTGATTGCAGACTCCCATAGACACATAGTCATACTACCAATGGGATTCCGCGGGGGGTCTATCCAGAGCGAAGTTGTTTCCCGTACCATCGGTAAAACACAACCTCCTATTACACTTGCATGAGTATCCTATACCCAAATATATGAGAACTATGTCGTTGTGCCCTCACAAATGCGCACAAGTGTAATACTAGTCTTTTACGTATTTATCGATGTCCAATCTCGATAATACTCTGACTAGGGATATTTAATGATTTATCCTTCGTGGACTGATACTGTCTCATATCATTATCTGTCCAGGAACAAATCATAGGGACCTCTCATCATTTATATATCTAGGTGATCTAATCATAAATGATAAGAGTGCAATCTCCTTTGTCACATAGTTAATTTGTACAACAACACCGTGATCTGTACAAATAGTGACGCTATGGGTCATAATTGTCCAACAAAGGGTTCATTGAAGGATGAGGGAAACGAAAGTTTGTACAAGCCGAGATGGTCACTCCAAGAGGGGCCAGACCAGTAAGAGCATCAATATCACGAAGGGTGATAGTGAGGGGCCCGACCGGAAGAATGAATACATTGTATTCAGAAGACCAATAGAGCAAAGAAATAGGAAACAAGTTACGATCAAAATGGGGCAAAGCTGATGAAAGCTCGATGAAATGAAGAAGGTGATGTTTGTCTAAAAAGGCTCGAGTATCCGCATGCAACAGCATACGTTGAAACCAGGCTTCGAATGCGATATCGGGTTTGGGCCAGGTGCGAATCGGATTAGACTGAAAGAAAGGAGAGATGTTAAGTGGCTCAGAAAATGGGAGGCCAGAAGAAGAGGGGAACTGTTGAGCCAACGGAGCTGTTGCAATAGTGTCATCTTCAACGAAGATGGGGCCAAGAGCACACTGGCCGAAATTCTCATCAAGAGTGTGAACTCCGAAGGCCCATAGAAGAAGATTCCAGCGCCATCTTATAATCGGCGAAGGTTGAAGCGCTAGTTTTGGGAGCAGAGGATGAAGAAGCCATTGATAACAGAAGGTCGAGAATGCGATAAAAGTGGGTTTGCAGAGGAAGTCAAAGGTAAAGTGAAGGCCAGAATGGGATGAATCCTTATGTAACAGACGAAGGGTTTAACTTGAGACAGGTGTCGCAATATGAGCTGTCGAGAAGTGAAAGCGGTGGGAAAATGGAAAAGGATGAAAGGTTGCCCTAGACAGGTGTTCGAATGCAACTCGCTACGAAAGTGACGTGCGACGGAAGGGAACACGGAAATGACATAAAAACGGCTCTTAAATGGGCATCATGATGAAACATATAGGAAAGGGCCGCACATTTATTGCAGAAGTAATAGGGTCACGAATGACTCTAAAAGGAAGCCTGACAGGTTACAAAGCGAAGAGTTCCATCTCAGGTTTTACATCGCTCGATCTTACAGCATCGGCCTCCAGTAGATCGGCTGAACCTCAAAATCTTAGCATCGACCTCCAAGATCGGTCAATGACAGATGTCAATACTACATCCTCTAGAGGCATCGCCCAAGCTGTTTCCATTATTGGTACAAGCAGTAAAGACAAAATTGATATGACAATACCATCAGGCCGCATGCTTACCAGACCTAGAGCAGGGAGCCCCCCCCCCCCCCAATTGGTCAGGTAACACATGGAAAAAATCACTTCACGTGAAAACAATGTCATGACTTTTGAGTATATAAGAAGAGGAAGGTTGAAGAAGTAACTTGCAAGGTCTCCCAACCGCCCATTTAAGGGCCGACCTTACTCAAAATATCGCAGCTTGGCCCTCCGTAACCAAGCAGACTCCCTAAGATGAAAAAGGAAAGATTGGGAGAGGCAGAAGAAAGTCGAGAAAAAGAAAAGATCTGCATGAAACAAAGGCTATCAGAAGCAAAAGCTTCTCTTTGATGAAGTGTGAAATGGAATGTAAAGAGATTAACTAACGGCCATCCACACGGTGTGAGGTGTGAAATGAAATGTAATGGTGTGGATGGACTATGTCCGTTAGCGACAGTTGACCAGGGTCCTCTGTATGGAAGATACTGCATCCTCCCGGTTGCGGATGGGTTACGCTCGTTAGCAGCGGCTAGCCTCAGCTTCTCTACGCGGGGAGTGCAGAGAGCCTGATTCCATAGATTCTCTGGACTAAGGGGTTAGCCGAGTGATGGGCTGGTCGAGGGCGAAGAGGAATGACCATACAAGTTTCTATCATTCCGATCTATACGCCTTTTTGTCGATGGAAGGCCGAAAAATTTACCTCGATCTTCACGTCCGATTCAATCAAGGTAAATTTGGGGGACAATTGTTGACAGAGGAAATTCTAGTCACCTGAGAACGAAATCACCCTAAGACAAAGGGAAGAACAAATGGAGGAAGGACGATGGAGCGAAGAGCGACGAAGAGTCGAGACGACCAAAGTAGCGGTTAGGACGAAAATGCATGATGCAGTTGCTTCCACAATCGCAGCAGTTGGACAGTTTTCCCTCCACAACCGAGCAGTTGAGACACGCAGCTCAACGGTTACAGGCACGATCCAGCAACTGCAGGGAGACACTAGGACCGCCCAAGCGGTTTACAAGTTTCACTATAAAAGCTCAACCCACGATCAAGCAGTTGAGACGCATAGCCCAACAGTTGAAGGCATGATCCAGCAGCTGGAGGGAGATATTAGGACCGCCCAAGCAGTTTACAAGTTTCACTGTAAAAGCTCACTTGGACAGAGAGAAAAAGATCCGATCAAATGAAGACTCAAACGAGCATTTTTTTTATCTTTTAGTTTCTATAACTTTTAGGACTGTAATTTGTGTGTTTGCACCCCTTGGAGGCTTATTCACTTAATCAAACACCCCTTGCTGAGACTTTATCTCAGAAGGTTTGAACCTTACACGTTTCTCTTTCTTCTTCGCGCACAGCTATCAATTCATTCTCTAAAATGCATGCTAATAACACCTTTAATGTCAATTAAGCAATTTCAAATCCTAGGGCATGCATTACAAAAAATTGGGACTTTGGTTTCCTTGCCCAAAATTGAAAAATAATGAAAGGAAAGGGAGTTAGAAGCTTACTTGACCAAGATAATCTTAAGAACTCATCCCCTTTTTTATCACAATCTTCCATGGAGATGAAGAAGATTTGAGCTCCCTTGGAAGCCATAGCCCACGTTTTTTTGCTTGAGAGGAGATGAGTGAATAGTGTCCTTTTTATAGGACAATTGGCTGATTTTTTGTAATGAATTGGGTGGTCAAGATTGAGCCACATCACCCCATTCTAGGTTATTCTCGAAATCTACTGTAGCAGCGCATTGATCTCGATTTTTGACCTATTTCTGGTTTGAATTTGAAAAAATATCCAACACGAAAGTTGTAGGTATCGGTCTTAGATTTCCGATGATATAAAATTCATAAAAAACATAGATTTTACCTTATTCGAAATGGAACATCGTATAATTTCGTATCAGAAATTTGAAGAATTTACTGATCGTCCCCAAAGTCATTTCATGAGTGTACATGTGTTCAAACATAATTTATATTATGTAACATGTACGGGCCAAAATTGGGGCCTAGGGTAAAATCGACATTTTATCCAGGGTCAACCACCAAGCCCAAAGCCCATTGATAAATCCAGCCCACAAGCGAAAATTTCATACAAAGAAGCTTCATGGGCCGCCATAGGGAGCCAGACCCGTTAAACACGAAGAGGACCAACGGACACCAGTTACAAGAATCAGAAGAAAATCAGAACTCATAAACATCACCATAAAAGTCGACAGTTTCAGGAGACAGAGAGGAAGATCAGTTATCAATCATAACGCACCTGAATTAAACGACCATTGAAGATAATTCCAACGGGAAGAGAAGAAGACTCCCATTTCAGGAAACCTATAAAAGAATGAAGCAAAGGGATGGAGAGGGATGGAAAAATCATACTACCCCTATTACCAAGGCAAGACTAGTGCAAACCGCCCTCACGGCTTACCATCAAGGGTTGAGGTATAGAAAAAACCTTAATCCACTCATTATTAATTCATTAGTATCGAGGCTAACTTGAGCGTCGGAGTGCCTACGGTCTCCACCACACCGGTGGGCAGTAAGGTTTTTATCCGCTCTACTCGTTTTGCAGGTTCGCTCGCGCCCTACAAATTGATAATCTCGATTGTGGACTACTACCAAAATCAGCTTCCATAATTTGGCGCCCACCGTGGGGCTAACGATCGGATTGCGCAAAAGTAGAACACATTAACGAAACAATCAAGAATCGCCTCAAGCAACGAACAAACCCCAGATCCTCTAACGGCACAACTTGCCATGCTCCAAGAACGACTCAAAGTCCTTGAAGAGGAAAATATAACAATGCGAAATACCAACGAAAGCTTACGGCAAAAGTTGGATCACCAATCATCCGACCCTCTGCATAACCTTCAAGGCCAAACCAGCAATGGAGGTAACTGAAGCATTCCAATTGTTCCTCCAATATCAGACGAGCCAGATAGCAATCACCCTTCAGCTACACTACACTCAGATCCTCCTATTGATCAGGCCCATCTAATGGCCAGTTCTATCAGGAGGGAAATGGTAGAATTCAAAGAAGCAATTATGTCGAGACTGCCAGCGCTGAAGATCACAATCAGGAAAAGCAGGGCCGAAGTAATTTCAGATACCCTTTTCGAGGAATCAATTGTAGCAGTTGCGTTACCACGGAAATTCAGCCCACCTAAAATGAAGCAATATGACGGGACTACAGATCCAGACGACCACGTCATACATTACAAATTCAAGATGATGTCGACCGGCTTGTCTCTGAGCCAGTGGGAGGCTGGAATGTGCAGGTGCTTTGGGGAAACTCTGGCTGGACCGGCTTTGACGTGGTTCATCAATCTTCCATACAGATCGATCAAATCCTACCAAGAACTGGCGGACAAGTTCGTGTAGCACTTTGCAAGTTCATGCAAGCTGGAAAGGACAACAGGCGACATTAACTCCATACAGCAGAGAAGAGGAGAATCATTACGGAGCTACGTGGCCCAATTCAACCGTGAGAGGATAACCATCCCGGATCTCCATCAGCCTACAGCAATCGAAGCCTTCAGGAATGGTCTTCTTTATGATAGCGGGCTCTACAAGAAATTGATGAAATTCAGGTGCTACACAATGGACTAGATCATGGCGCGAGCCCAGGTAGAGATAAGGTGGGAAGAGGATAAAAGAAATAAGAGAAGAGAGGATGAAATAAATGCACGAATGGATCGAAGGCCTGCTGCTTCCAGATGACCAATGCCATATAAAAACAGGGAGGAACTACCGGCAAGCAAGCCCAGGCTTCCGGACTATAATTTTACGATTTCTCCTGGAGAATTGGTCTCGATGCTAAAGAAGATGGGGAATGAAGTAAAGTGGCCTTCACGATCTAGGGATAGTTCATCCAAAAAGGACACTAGGAAGTGGTGTGAGTTTCACAGGGACTATGGTCACACGACAGCGGAATGTGTTGCCTTACGGTTGGAGGTTTTGGAGCTACTAAATAAGGGGTTCTTGAGGGATTTGCTTACGGATAATGGGAAGGCTACATTGACACGAAGGGATGAAAGAGATGGTCAAAGTGAAATTCCAACCCCGCCGCCCCCGATTAATAACACCGTTAATGTTATTTCTAGAGGATCGGGAGTTAGTGGAGCTACCTATTCAGCAGCTAAACGACATTCAAGGGCGTTGGCAATCAACACTTCACACGCCTTAATATCTGTAGAGAGAGTCTCCACAGGTTTGGTAATAGGGTTTCCAGACGATGGGGATTCACATGATTTAAATCCCCACCATGACGCTTTGGTCATTTCCCTACAAGTGGCAAACTTCATGGTCAAACGAGTGTTGGTCGATATGGGATCCTCAGCAAATATTATCTTCGCCAGTGCTCTAGCCAACATGGGCACGGATCTGGATAACATAAGTAGGCGGACGACAGTACTAATCGGGTTTAGTGGAGAACAAAAATTCACTATGGGGGAAGTACAGCTCCCAGTTTACGCTGCACGAGTCAATAAAATGACTATCTTCCTGGTCTTGGACAGCCCTTCGGCCTACAATCTGATTATGGGCAGGCCCTGGATTCATGACATGAGGGCGGTTTCATCTACCTATCACCAAGTAATTAAATTCCCTACTAAATTGGGGGTTTAGGAGATAAAGGGAGATCGATTGGCGTCAATGAGTTGTTACCAAACGACCTTGAAGGTCAAAGTTGATTCGGCATAGCAATTACCATCTAGGCCTTGCGCATCAGAGCCAAATCTACCAAATATTGAGAAGCTCGACGAGGTCCAGATTCATCCTCAGTTCACAGATCACAAGGCCTTAGTTGGGGCGGGTTTGGATCCAAAACTACGAGCTGACCTGGTAGAATTCTTGAAAAGACGACATGACACCTTCGCGTGGTCACATAAAGATATGATTGGAATTGATCTGGGGCTCATCACTCACGAATTGCATGTGGATCCAGACCACATCCCTGTTAGACAGAAAAGAAGGAAGTTTGCTCCTGAAAGGAACCGTATCATTGACGAAGAGGTGCAAAAGTTACTGGAGAACGGAGGGGTTAGAGAAGTTCAGTTCCCCGAGTGGCTTGCGAATGTTGTAGTAGTGAAAAAGAAGAATGGGAAGTGGAGAGTTTGCATCGACTTCACGGATTTGAACAAAGCCTGTCCAAATGACTTGTTTCCTTTACCGCATATTGGTTCGATGGTGGATGCGACTGCAGGGCACGAGTTATTAATCTTCATGGATGCGTATTCGGGCTACAATCAGATCCTCATGCATCCTCAAGATCAAGAGAAGACAGATTTTGTCACAAACCGGGGAATATACTGCTACAAAGTCATACCGTTTGGCTTGAAGAACGCGGGAGCAACGTACCAGCGAATGGTCAATAGGATGTTCGACAGTCAAGTTGGGAAGACAATGGAAGTCTATATTGACGACATGTTGGTAAAATCCGTCAAATCAGAACAACATCTCAGCCATTTGGAAGAAGCCTTCGACATCATTGACAGGTACGGAATGAAATTGAATCCTACTAAATGTGCGTTTGGTGCCACTTTAGGGAAATTCTTGGGGTACGTAGTCACTCGACGAGGCATTGAAGCAAATCCAGACCAGATTAGATCAATCCTCGACATCCCTTCCCCTTTCAACCCGAAGGATGTCATGCGACTAACCGGGAGGATCGCAGCGTTAAACAGGTTCATCTCCAAATCCACCGATAAGAGTTTTTTATTTTCCTCAGCTTTGAAAAAAACAAATAAATTCGAATGGACATCTGATTGTGAGGAAGCTCTGAAACAACTCAAACAATATTTAACTTCACCGCCCCTGCTGTCAAAACCACTCGACTGTGAAAGGCTCTACCTTTATTTGGAAGTCTCAGAACATGCAGTTAGCAGAGTCTTGGTGAGAGAAGAATCAGGGAGTCAGCAACCAGTCTACTACGTAAGCAAAGCATTGCTGGGGGCAAAGACACGCTACCCGCTTATGGAGAAGTTGGTCTTCGCCCTTGTCACGGCCGCGAGGAAACTCAGACCCTACTTCCAAGGGCATGCGATCACAGTGTACACGACATACCTTTGAGGAGCATTCTTCATAAACCTGAATTATCTGGGAGATTGATGAAGTGAGCGATTGAGCTAGGGGAACACGACATAGATTACAAACCCAGAACGGCTATCAAGTCACAGGCATTGGCCGATTTTGTGGCTGAATTTGCTCCCGGTATGTTGGCAGCAGCCAAAGAAGAAATCAACTCCATTCAGTTGACAATCCCTTGGAAGTTAGCAGTTGACGGATCAAGTAACAAAAAAGGATGTGGTCTTGGAATGGTGATCACTACTCCCACGGGCGATGTTCTACAACAGGCAATCAAATGCGGTTTCAGAGTAACCAACAATGAAGCCGAGTACGAAGCATTGGTCGCAGGATTATTATTGGCCAAGGAATTGGGAGCGAAGGAGATAGAAGTGACGTCGGATTCTCAGTTGATTGTCAACCAAATCGAGGGATCTTATCATGCTAGGGGTCAGGCAATGGCTTCCTACTTACAGAAGGTAAATGATATACGATCAGTGTTCGATAAATTTTCCATAACCCAAGTCCCAAGAAGTGAAAATTCCCAAGCAGATGCATTGGCGACCCTCGGATCGACTATGGAAGGTAACAAACCTCGAGCAATACCAGTAATTTATTTGAGCTGGCCGGCAATCTGGAAGGAAGAGACAGCTGTGGCCGCCATCAGTTCAGCCGACAGTTGGATGACACCGGTCGTTGAATATCTGCAAAAAGACCTGCTTCCAGAAGACAAAATGCAAGCAAGGAAAGTACAGAGACAATCTGCAAGGTTCATGATATTCGAAGGTCAGCTGTTAACAAGGTCATTCACGGGACCATACTTGAAATGCTTAACACACGACGAAGCTCAGCATGTGTTGTCTGAATTGCATGAAAGGGAATGTGGGAACCACTCGGGCGGTAGAAGTTTGGCTCTCCGAGCCCATTCGACAGGATATTACTGGCCAACAATGAGACTAGATTCCGCTGAATTCACAAAGAAGTGCGATAAGTGCTAGATATTCGCATCGGTTTCTCATCTACCACCAGAAAGGTTGAACCCGATTTTATCTCCATGGCCTTTCATGAAATGGGGCATGGACGTTGTTGGAAAACTCCCAGTCGCACCAGGACAACGTGTCTACATGCTCGTAATGACGTATTATTATTCGAAGTGGATAGAAGCTGAAGCTTTTGCCAGAATACGCGATAAGGAAGCTCAAACGTTCGTACGGAAGAATATCATATGTCGGTTCGGCATTCCAAAAGAAATTGTGACCGACAATGGATCTCAATTCATCAGCCGTCACTTTCAAAATTCCTGCATGAACTGGGGCATCAAACTGAACTTCTCGACGCCACGCTTTCCACAAGCGAACGGCCAAGCAGAGTCGTCCAATAAAATGATCTTGAACACAATGAAGAAGAGGTTGGAGAAAGCAAAGGGCGCCTAGGCAGAAGAATTACCTGGAGTCATGTGGTCGTACCAAAAAACCGTGAGATCTTCAACAGGCGAAACTCCATTCTCATTGGCATTTGGAACAGAAGTAGTAATTCCATCCGAAGAAGTCATCCCTTCTCCACGATGCTAGTGGTTCGACGAAGAAAGCAACCAACAACTGATGAATTTCAATCTCGACACGATTGATGAGACTAGGGATAGCGCTTTCATTCGACTGGCCGCTTATCGACAAAAGATGGCCAGATATTTCAACAAAAACGTCAGGACCAGGACTTTCTGCACTAGTGATTGGGTCATACGGAGAGTGTTCCAGAACACAAAAGAAAATGGAGATGGGAAGTTGGGCCCTAATTGGGAAGGCCCGTATCTTATAGCTGGGGTTGTTGGGAAATGAGCCTACAAGTTACAGACCGTGGAGGGGAATCTCGTTCGCAACAGTTGGAATGCGGTGCACCTTAAAAGATTTATCCGGTAACATTTATGTTTTGTCGATTAGATCTTTACCAATCTACTTTTTATAATTGTCGTACTTTAAGTGAAGGGAGACTTTTGTAGAAGTTATTCGACAAATTGTAATAAAATTTTTCAATGAACTCTCGCCCCATTTTTTTTACATTCAAAATAAACAGACCATTCGTCATTTCAATATACATAACGCCAATACTTCAAAATGCCACTTTTTTCCATCCTATCGATTCTAAATACAAACTTTACAAAGAAGTTCAAGTTAATTCCTATATAATTCACCTTCGAAGACCAGCTCCGTCTACATCAGTCGTTATTGGGAGGCTGGCAGGAACATCTTCTTCACTCTCCATATTCATGGGTTCGGAATGGGCGACGGCTTGTCCGACATTCTCTTCTCCTTCTTCTGTATGCTTCTCGACCTCCACCGTCGCTTCTACATTGGCCGGATCTGGCTCGGCTTCCTCCTTCCTCATCTCTATTTCTACTCCTATTTCCCCATCATCTTCTTCCGTTGACGAAGAGATACCAGCGGTGCGCTTTTCGTATTCACTAATCCATTTCTCAGGCTTCCATTCCACATGTTTTCCGGCAATATATTCTTTCATTAAGTCATATATGTTCTTCATCATAGAATCAATGGCGATATCCTCTATTTGATCCAACAGCGACTCGTTCTCCTTCTTCACATTTTCAAAACCTGCCTTGTAACCTTCAATTGTTATTTCGGCAGATTCATTTTCCAACTTCAGGGTAGCCTTAACCTCCTTCAACTCCTTCTCAAGAATTTTCTCCTTTCTCTGCGAAGTAAGAAGACCAGACTTCAATACAGACGACTCCTTCTTTACTGCCGACAATGTCTTCTCCAGCTCATTGACCCTCCTTTGGTTGGACTCAGCATTCTTACGCAAGTATAAGCTACATTCCAAGGCCTAAAATGTTCAAGTCAGAACGTCATTCGACACATAATAATAATAGTAATAAAAACGACAAATAATGATGATACTCACTTGGTAGTTTAGAGCGATGGCTTTCTTCATGGCTTCCGCCAGCCCAATTTGTGCCAATCTCACTTCATCCCCTTGGAGTAGAAGTCCCTCAACGAATGAGTCGATGCTTGAAGGGTCAGAAATTACGGTCGACTCTCTTGAACTTTCAAGATAAGGGTATCAGAGTCCTCTTCAGTTTCCACCTCGGCGACAGACTTCATTTCTTCCCGGTAGAAATAATATTGTCGACTTCCCTTTTTCTGCGACACCCCCACTTGAAACCACCTCCCGAAGTTGGGTGCCAGCTTCTCTTTCAACCTCTAGCTCTCTCTTCTTCAGCTTCCTTGACTTTCCCCGACTCTTCATTTCGTCGAGAGAAGCTACTGTGAATGGACCAGTCATCATCTCCTCTGCGCATAAAAATTCCTCAATTTTTAAGGGCTCTCGATATTTTTTGTTCACCCCATACAAATTTTGAATCGACCACCTACAGTTTATCACGGCCAAAACGTCGTTACGAAGGGCCAAAATTTTACCTTCTTCACGATGATAAATTTCCTTCCACAGCGGAGTCGCCCTTAATCTCTTTTCTGTCAAAATGGCCTTACAATGCCTTACGTCGTCCGACAGAGATAGAACTGCTTCAACGTTTGAAGTGGAACGTACGGTTGAGATAAACGACTTGTTTTGTAGAGGATCTGCAATGACAAACCCTCGGTTATTCGAAAAGCACAGTTATAACTCAAAGATTAGAACTTAAAAAAGAACGTTACTCACTCGACAAACACCAAAATTCTGGAATTCGACCAGCCCCAGTCGATCCAAATATACCCTCACCCTTTGCGAAGAAATAATAGGACTGCCAATTTCCTCTATCATTAGTCGGCAATCCAATAACTAGATGCTTCTTTCTTTGTCGAAAGATCATAGTATATCTCCCTTTCTCCTTTAAATGCTCCTTTAGATAGTATGTCTCTAGAACATCATTTACCTCGAAAAGTACTCCCAACTCAAAGGATAAACACTCAATCGACAGAAGGATCCTCCACGCGTTTGGCATTAATTGAGACGAAGCAATTTCAAAATGATCTAGCACTTCCCAGACCAGTCTCGGGACAGGAAACCTTAATCCCACCTGAAACGGACGAACGTAAAAACCCATCCACCCCGGAACCTTGTAATCAATTCTTTCAGTCGACGAAGGTACCTGTAGTTCTAGGGAATCAGGAAATCTATACATACAGCTGAGTTCCCTTAACATTTTCCCGGTCATACGGCTAGCAGGATTTCTGGACAGTAAGTTGGTGGGTTCACTGGTACAAGGAAAATCACTCGGCTCCCCAATTGCAGGCAAAGACCTTAGTGGTATGGCTTCGGTAAGAGTCTCTTGAGGAGACTTGGCCAGGGTAACTACTCCACTCTCAATCAATTTCTTGTACGACCAGTCTTTGTACATTACATCCTCCTCGGTCTCACTTGATGATTAGACATAACTATCTATCTTGGCGCCTAAGCTACCTAAGGATTCTCCACTCGACATTTTCCAAACGACAAGCATATAAACAACTAAACTCCCTAAGTAATCTACCTCTTAAAGATCAAATCCAACAAATAAAATTTTAAAACAAAACACGTAACCCCAAAGATCAAACACCCAAACTTGCCCAAGAACAGCTTGAATCTACAGTATGAATGTTTAAAGAAATTGAAGAACAAGAAGAAGTTTTTTAAGAATACATTTAGAACGCTTGGGAGCTCTCCTTACTCGACTTCCAAATGAGGAGAAATGAAACACCCACTGCCTTTTTATGCACGCCTACATGATTAGGCGCCAAAGTTCCCGCCAAAAAACTCCTCGTAATCCACGTTAGGGTTTGCAATTGATGACAGAAACAAACTAGGTTAAAAAAAAAAGCTAAAAGTGTTGAAAATATCGACCGGGGACATCCCCCAGATGACTCGTGTCGAGTCAAATAAAATATTGAATTCACTTATTTCATACGACAAGTAGAGTGAACACAATCCGGTACCATCAACTGGTTCAGTCGACCGGGGACATCCCCCAGATGACTCATGTCGAGTCAAATAAGAGTATTTGAACTCATTCACTTCATACGACAAGTGGAGTGAAGTTACTCCTGAATCACCAACTGGTTCAGTCGACCGGGGACATCCCCCAGATGACTCATGTCGAGTCAAATAAAAATATTGGAGTCACTCACTTCATACGACAAGTAGAGTGAACTCAATCCTGAACCATCAACTGGTTCAGTCGACCGGGGACATCCCCAAGATTACTCATGTCGAGTCAAATAAAAATATTGGAGTCACTCACTTCATACGACAAGTAGAGTGAACTCAATCCCGACCCATCAACTGGTTCAGTCGACCGGGGACATCCCCAAGATGACTCATGTCGAGTCAAATAAAAGTATTGAACTCACTCACTTCATACGACAAGTGGAGTGAAGTTACTCCTGAACCACTAAACTGGTTCAGTCGACCGGGGACATCCCCTAGATTACTCATGTCAAGTCAAATAAGAGTATTTGAACTCACTCACTTCATACGACAAGTGGAGTGAAGTTACTCCTGAATCACAAACTGGTTCAGTCGACCGGGGACATCCCCCAAATGACTCATGTCGAGTCAAGTGAAAGTATTAAAATCACTCATGACAAATAGAGTGAAGTAATTCGTGAACCTCAATCAGGTTTTAACCAACTGGGGACATCCCCAAGATGGCTCATGTCGAGTCGAATAAAAGTATTGTATCCACTTACATCACACATAGTAGAGTGGTGTATTCCTGAATCATCATTTGGTTCAGCCAATAGGGAACATCCTCCAGATGACTCGTGTCGAGTTGAATAAAAGTATCTTCAATCATACTCTAAAGTGAAGTTACACCTGAATCACCATCAGGTTCAGTCAGCAATTAACATCCCCCATAATAACTCATAACCAACCGTGAAAAATTCCTTATTCGTACGACATGCCGAGTGAGATTTCTCCATGACCATTATCTGGTTCAGTTGGCACATGACATTCCACCACGGGCACACGTGGTTGACAAGTTGCCAAAATCAAAAAAATAGCATGCATATTCCAACTCATTCGACATACTCGAAGGTACTCTCCAAGTCTAGAGTTTCCAGACTAAGAGAGTATGGGACAAACTGTACGGGCCAAAATTGGGGCCTAGAGTAAAATCGATATTTTATCCAGGGTCAACCACCAAGCCCAAAGCCCATTGATAAATCCAGCCCACAAGCGAAAATGCCATACAAAGAAGCTTCATGGGCCGCCACAGGGAACCAAACCCGTTAAACATGAAGAGGACCAACGGACACCAGTTACAAGAATCAGAAGAAAATCAGAACTCATAAACATCACCATAAAAGTCGACAGTTTCAGGAGACAGAGAGGAAGATCAGTTATCAATCATAACGCACCTAAATTAAACGACCATTGAAGATAATTCCAACGGGAAGAGAATAAGACTCCCATATCAGGAAACCTATAAAAGAAGGAAGCAAAGGAATGGAGAGGGATGGAAAAATCATACTACCCCTATTACCAAGGCAAGACTAGTGCAAACCGCCCTCACGGCTTACCATCAAGGGTTGAGGTATAGAAAAAACCTTAATCCACTCATTCTTAATTCATTAGTATCGAGGCTAACTTGAGCGTCGGAGTGCCTACGGTCTCCACCACACCGGTGGGCAGTAAGCTTTTTATTCGCTCTACCCGTTTTGCAGGTTCGCTCGCGCCCTACAAATTGATAATCTCGATTGTGGACTACTACCAAAATCGGCTTCCACATAACACTTGTCCCACAATGTAACAGTAGTAAAGATTACAAGTCGTTACAGCATGATAGAAATATATTTGTAGAGTATGCGTAGCCAATATTAAGACCTGAACTTAATGAGTTTGACTTAAATAATTATCATAAAAATATAAGTAATTGAATTAAGTTAGACGTTTATACCTGACCATCGAAAAAGACTTATAGATAATTTAATGTTCTAAAATTAATAATTCATAACAATAACCTAATTGAAGGAAAAGTGCAATAATTTATTGTTTTAATGCCTAGGTGATAGGTTTTCTCTCATAATTATCGGTGCATGTGTACATTTCGAGGTTACTAATCACATCATAAATCACAAAGGATTCTAGCAAGGGATCAAGTTCAAGTTATAAATAACTCTCTTAAAATTTGTTGTTTTTACATTGTAGCCCCCAAATTAATGTTAATTCTAAATTCCACTGCTTCAACTTAAATGTCATAATTTTCATTGAATCATTTTTACATTGCATACAACTGACTTCTAATTTGTCCAATACCATTTTATGTTGCGACCAAAAAAGCCCAACCATTTTGTTCAACAACTTCCCTAATTCTTTGTATCCAGCTTGAACCAAACAAGTTCTATTTTGTACCCATTACGCACGAGGGAAGTATTTTTATTCGTTACACTTCCTAAATTACCCCTGACGTAATCATAACCCTTATTATTATGAAAAAAATAACATTAAATAAATAAAAGAAAATTAAAATTGACCATGTATGTTTTTATATATAGTAATAGACACATGAAAAGAAAAAAAAAATTCTTTTATGCGTTGCTGACTACCACTTGCCATTGCATAGGATGTCCACTATAATTAATCCATGAATCTTAAATACTTGATTTGATACATTCATTACTTAATTCATTACTTAAACTTTTACTTCATCTATTACTTGATTCATGAATATCGAATTCAATTTTACTTAATTCATTCATTACTTGATTCATAAATCTCAAATATAACTTTATTTCATTCATGTATCTCATTAAGATTCTATACCTATATAAAAGGATATTAATATGTATTTGAAATACACATGTAATGGAATATCACTCTCTTACTTTGATATACGATTGTATTTAGTGGAACAATGACATTAACTTAACGACCTAAATTAATTTTGATTAGTGCTACTTGAATAATTTGGAGAGCTAGATATAATTGTGTGCGGATAAATATATTTATAAATCTTGAGATATTATGGTCATCTTTTATTTTATTTTTGAAAATAAAAAACAGACGAAATACAATCTAATTTCAAATAAATTATAACCACCACCGCAATTAATAAAGAATAATAATAAATGTACACCCAAATAACTTATCCAAATGAGGTGGTATATCATGTGCCGGGTGTATATGTCATCTCTCTCATAGCAGGCGGGCCCCATAAGTATGTGGGGCCCGCCTGCTATGAGAGAGATGGCATATACACCCGGCACATAATATAATTTTCGTATCCAAAGACACAATCTAGGCATTAAAAAATTGGAAAAAAAAATTGCATACCTACGGTATGTCTTTAGGTGTACATCTAATATTATTGATTAACAAGTGTAAAACCTATCATTAAAATTTTATTACACTTGTAAAAATCTAGTCTGTGTATAAAGAAAAATGATAATAATATGAATTAAATAAAAGCTATTATTCGTAGTGACAACGGGATCCGGTCAGATTCGAGACAAGTTTGGAAACATTTTTATATACACGGAACAGAATAAAAAATTATCTCACAAGACAATAAAAAAATTATCCCAAAATTTTTAGAATAAGAAGATTTTTTTTCTCAGAAAAAGAAATTACGAGATGGGATTTTTTTTAATTTTTTTGTTCTGAAAAATCACTTTGATCTACTTCCACCAAATCCTAAAACATTCAAAATTCACAATAAATAAAAGAAACACCTGTGAACAACAAGATTATCTGTACAACATGTCACAAGTACCAAAATACTGAGATCACAATCACAATAGGTTTGATCTTGGTCCATTTAATTACAAAATCCTTCAATAATGCCTTCTTAATTAAGCATATGATTACAATACATGTATGATCGAATGGCTGAAGAGACTTTCAACCTTCACCCCCTAAAATCAGGCAAACAAGCATCTCTGGAAAAAAAAAAAAAATCGAAACTAGTTTCAACTCCTAATTAAAAAAAAAAAACAAAACAAAAACAAAAATTGATGTGAATTTCAAATCCATAAACATTCAAACTCTTTATACATTGCTATGTATAAAGAGTAAAGACTGAAACGGAGTTCATCAGTAATGAAACAATCATTATCTAAAAAATATTTCTGTTTATTTCATTCAGTAACCACCAAAATATTACAATTGACTTTGAACTCCTTTCACAGGGAAGAAAATTACCTGGAGAAAATGCCCAAGACCAGACCAGACCAGAGCCTCAACAATTTAACCCCCGAGACTGGGTTGCAATCCAACATGCCTGTTGAGATTTTAAACAGAAAGTGGCCGAAACGAAACCCTCTCCCTCTCCCTCTCCCACTCTCACTACATATTCTACAACCCAACATTTCTTAAAAGTAAAATTAACAGCAAAAAGGAAAGAAGATTAAAAGAACATGGAGCATGAAATAATACCCTACTCTGTTAGAACTTTTTTACCAATGCCTAACTCAACATTACACACAAATTCTACTCCTGCAACACCAAACCCGAACTTACATCCCACCTCCCTCATGACTGTAATAAATATGTACCAGTAACACACTGGCTATAACACTAACAAAAAGACATCACAGAATTTTTTTGAAAAACGAAATGGCTGCCCCGTAAGAGAAGGGTAAAGGTCTTCAACCACTAGACACTGTGTATTGTAAAACATGTGGTGTTAATCCCATGCACTGGTCACTCCTGAACCATATCCTCCACCATACCCTCCAGAAGCTGCCCCATAGCCAGCGCCGCCACCGCCTCCACTGTAGTAATCAGAACCACCACCCCTGCTGTAAGACCCCTCCCTTCGGAAGTCACGGCCACCAAATCGGCCTCCCCCAGAACGTCGATTTCGCCCACCAGGGTTATATCGAGCTGCAAACTGAGATAGCCAAGCAGGTACTTCTTGATTTGATTCTTGCATAAGATCAGCCAATGACTTTGCTAGCGAGGAGTTGTTCTCATTGAAGAACGCAGTAGCCAAACCAGACTTCCCTGCACGACCTGTCCGTCCAATACGGTGGACATAATCATCAATATCATTAGGAAGATCAAAGTTGACCACATGAGCAACATGGGGGATATCAAGACCACGTGCTGCCACGTCAGTAGCAACCAAGATAGGGGTGTTTCCGCTTTTAAATGACCTCAATGCCTGTTCTCTTTCCTGTAATATATCAAACAAACAGATGTCAACTAAACATTAAAAAATATGCAATGCCAAGAAGCACAATTGAATAAGGGGAGATAGGGGACATGGAGAGCAATAAACAAGTGCAATATTTGAGCAGTGACACAAATCATGGAAAGAACAAAATATAAGACATGACACATGAACTTGAGTAGAGGCATGATGCAATTGGTTAAGTCAAGAGGCCAAATAGTTCATATACTGATTCTGAAATATCCATCACAATTCTCAGAAGTCTAATGCCCGATCATATTTCCCTATTGTTTGATTGTTTCAAATACCAGTCTGGCATGCATGTATATATTCATCCATGAAGTATAAATAGACGGAAGAAAAAAAGCCCCATGCACCATAAATTTATTTTATTTGCTTAACATAACATGCACCCAGAAGGGCCAGAACCTAATACGCATCAGCAAGCTAAAAAAGAAAAAGCAAATCAAGACTTCTGAGCTCCATATGAGATGCCAAAAGTAAAAGAGATGCAAATCCCTGGATTTCTAAACCATGCATCTTAGAGGAAAAATTGAAGTATCAAGTTGCAACTTGTAGACAACCTGGACTTATAAACCATACATCTTAAAAATTGCAAGTGTTGACAAGTTGCAACAGTGTGAGTGTACACAACTAAAAACGATCAATAAGTTGATATCTCCACAAAATAGCAATACTGAACCACACAGAGGAAATATATCCTTACCCTACCTTGCTCTGGCAGCTCCCCATAATGGCATAATTCACCCAGTCACAGAATTTAGCTAAGTATAAATAAACTCTTGCCTATGAGATAGCTGATCATATCAAAAGGGGCATCTGACAACCGAGTGTTTACAACCACAAAACAAACATGTACATACCTGCTGTGTTCTATCACCATGAATGGTAGTTGCCGGAAAACCATTAATACACAACCAATGTTCCAAAGAATCAGCTCCCTTCTTTGTCTCCACAAAAACTAAAGTAAGAGCTTGCTGCAAGTTTCAAACCATAAATCAATAATTATATAAGCTAACCTGGAGATTAAGAAACCAATAAGTTAATAACAAAGTAGTCCATAACAGTTCATTTAAATCATATATGAACCAAAATCTTCACAAATATTGATAGGAAAAATAGTAGAAATCCAGCAAGCATTGGGTAAGGGGAGAGAAAATGTGCTTTTTTTCTGAATTACCTTGCCCTGAACACCATTTGCCTTCTGTGCATGAAGAAGGTCCATGAGATGACTTCTTTTGTCAGACTCGTGAACAAATTCAACTCTTTGGACAATCAAATCAGTACTCGAACCCACTCGTCCAACAGCCAAAAATATGTAAATTGCAAGAAAATCGGAAGCTAGTCTCTGCATGACAACAAGAGCTGAAAGGCATCAGATAGATGTAATTCGAAATACGGTAAGTTGAATCAACTCCAAAATGTCCTAACCACTTCTGAATTATTTATACAATTATAATCTCAAACTGCTTTCCATATTATTTCATATGACAAGTACACAAACAAATCATGAAACCAGAATCCACAGAGATTCAATAGTAATTTACAAGTGTATGTTCTTTTTATATAATATATGTATCAAATGTTGATTTCTTTAGATAAAAGAATAACACAACTTGGCATTTCCATCAAAACCTATAATTTTCCAAATCTACTGCAATGAGACCAAAAATGACAGCTAATACTATAAGAACTATCAAAGAATAGAAACAAACCTGAATCTCTTTAGGAAAGGTGGCACTGAAAAGCATAGTCTGCCTTACACCTGGTGGAGGCATGTCCATTTGTTCGACAATTTTTCTTATCTGAGGCTCAAAACCCATATCCAGCATTCGATCTGCCTCATCAAGGGCAAGATACCTGATCATTTGCAAAGAAACTCTAGCCCTCTCCATCAAATCTACCAATCTTCCAGGGGTTGCCACAAGAATATCAACGCCTCTCTCTAGCTCCCGCAGCTAGCCAGTGATGAACCAAAAAACAGAATGTGAATTTAGATATAAAGCTACAAACTGAGAAAAAAAACAAACTTAAAGAAAGAAATAAAATTGCAAAAGATGAGACGAGACATTTGAACAGTTAGTTACTTGATTTTACGATGCAATCAAAACATGCATGTTTAAGACAACATAATATCAATACCTCAAGAATATAAGGCATGTACAAGAACAGTTTTAATGTCAGTTTATTCCAATGCATCAATAATAAATTTCCTTCTATTTCAAGAATATCAAAAAACACTGAGATGTAACATAGAAATTAAAAAAGAACTATGAATCTAAAAGAACAATAGTTATCAAATTGCATACTTACCAGAGGCAAAATTTACACACACAATAAGAATAAGACGCAAGGACAGACGCACGTATATAAAGATAAAAAAACCACAATTGTACCTGTTGGTTAATTGGAGCTCCTCCATAAGCAACAACCACCTTAACACCTGTTTGATATGAGAACTTCTTAGCTTCATCATGTATCTGCAACAATATAATCACAAGTCGTAACACGTTTTGCAAAAGCAACAATTTCAAAACTCTATCATAGTATATGAATAGTGGAAAAACTGATACTCACTTGCATCGAAAGCTCTCTAGTTGGAGAAAGAATAAGAGCAAGCGGATAAACTGTCCTTGCCCCACGGAGTGGCCTTTGCAAACATTGGCCCCTCATGATTCCACTGATAATTGGGAAACAAAAAGCAGCAGTCTTGCCAGAACCAGTCTGGGCACATGCCATCAAGTCCCGCCCGGCCAGGGAGATTGGGATGGCATGACGCTGCACTGGTGTGGGCTTCACATACTTGCACCTGCGGATGTTCTGATTGAGTGCCTCCCCCAAGTCAACCTCTGCAAAAGTATTCACTGGCGGAGGAACATTATCACCGGTTGTTTCCACAGGGATATCCTCATAAGCATCAAAGTTAATGACAGAATTCTCCTGGTCAAATGCCTGCTCAGTATCATCATCATCTCCGAAAGGGTTCACTTCCCGCTCTCTTCCACGGTCCCACCCAACACTTCTGTCACCCCATCCACCACCTCGCCCACCACCATAGCCAGATTGGTTGAAGTCATTTATGGGACTGCCCCATCGGGACCCACCACCATATCCAGATCGATCATTACTGGACACAGGCCCATTATATGCAGGGGCAGGAGATTCTGAAGAGGCTCGGAGATTTCGAAGATGTGGAGGAACGTATGCACTTCGTCCAGGAGCTGTAGTGGTACCAACAGCACCGTTAGTAGCAGAAGAACCAGAACTTACTTTCTCGGCTGCAGAGTTGGCAGCCAAATCAGCCCATGAAGTTCTCGTACTCATCACAATACACCCTCTTTCCTTTTTCTTTTCACAAGAACAACTTACTTCAAATTCCAAGGATTTAACTTCCGAGTTAGATATAACCAAGTACTGTTTTGACTAGTTTCTCCCCACACAATGACAGTCCCTGGATTTACCACTCAAGTCAAAGTCCCTGATAAACCAGCAAAAGAAGAAAAAATTCATCAAAAACCCCAAACCTAACCCAAGTATCAATAAAAATGCATACCAACAATTTGAACAAAAAATGCTATATATTCCATTATTCCCCTACAAAGCAATAAACCCTAACAAAATGAAAATAAAAAAGCTAACTTAACAGACAAACCCAAGCCCAAGCCCAAGCCAAAGCCAAAGCCTAAACTAAACAACATACATCAAAACCCTAATCTGATCAAGGAAAAATCCATAAAAATTGCCACTACAACCAACAAAAAACAGGAGCAACATAGCAATGCAAACATATCCAATCATAAGCCCACAAAAAATCCATTTTTTCTCTTAAAAACCCCAAATAATAAAATTAAACAAACCAAGAAAAATAACACAACAGAAATAACAAATTCAGAAAATCCTAAGTTAATTTCATCAACAAAACCGAACCCCACATACCAAAATCAAAATGCAACAACTGGAGCAACAAAAACAGATTAAAAAAATTCGCAAATTCACAGAATCCACAAATTATTACATACAAACAAAACGAGATCAATACATCAAATTACAGATACAAAGATATAACAAGAGAGAGACACTAAACCTGCTCGATTGAAACGAAACCGTAGAATTGATGTCGAATAAGAAGATAAGAAAATGAAGAAGTTTGGGATCTCGAAGCAGAAGGACCAAAAAAAAAAAAAAAAAAACAACATAAATATCTTCTCTCTATTTTATATTTATATTCATTCATATCTTGCGTGCGTTTTTTAACTTCACTTTTTTGTTTTTTGTTTTTTTTATTTTTTTCATTTTTTGTTTTTGGTATTTTGTATTTGTTTCCAAAAAAAACAAAAAAAAAAAAACAAACAAACAAGGTCTCCTGCCACGGTTCAATTCTTCTTTCCTATTCATCATAAGTAAAGATTAGACTCTATAATTTATTTGTGTTAGAAATTAATCTTCTAATTGTATTGAGTTATTGATTTTGTTTTAATTATGTTGACGGTTGATTTTGATCTCAGGGCAATATGAGAATATCACTCCCGAGGCAATCCTCCTTCAATAGTGAATTTGTTTGGTTATGGGGGACCAAAAGTAAACTTAACAAAAGACAGATAAATATGTCAATCTACAAAGAGATTTAACGTGGTTCGGCGGATCTTGGTCCGACCTACGTCCACGGGCACAAACAGGGCTATACTTTTTATTACCGAAACTCG
>SKCR01047597.1:0-52633 GCA_019454045.1 Zanthoxylum bungeanum | reverse complement strand
AGCACACCATGAGTGATACATAGGTGATAAGGAAGTGTCTTCATGAGCTTGGTTTTATTTTGAAGCTTGAAGCTTTGAGCTTCAATGGAGTCCATGCATGGCCGATTCTTGGAGGAACCAAACCAGTCCAAACCGAGCAGCCCACTGCCTTGGAGAGCTGTTGCCGTGAGCGGAGGAACAAAACGCAACTTGTGTTCATTTCATCAAAACAACCGAATTCAATGTGAGTATATTCCGCACCTCCTTTGTGTGTTCATACTCATTTTTTATGCTTGATTTGTTGATCTTGGGACTTGATTTAACTCCAACATGACATTCCCATGCTAACGTCGGTGAACTTGCTTTCTTAAAATTCTCCATGAAAGATCTGGGAGAAGCAGCCTTTATTCTGGGAATAAAGACTACCGGGATAGATCTAGAAAGCTGTTTGGACTCTCCCAGAGTACATATATTGACAAAGTGTTGTAGCGATTCAGCATGGATCAATCCAAGAAGGGATTGATGCCGATGTTACGTGGTATATCTCTATCTAAGAACATGTGTCCTAAGACACAATAAGAGAGAGATAACATGAGTCAGATATCGTTCGCCTCGGTAGTCGGATCGATCATGTATGCCATGATATGTACACGACCTGATGTGTCATATGCTTTGAGCATGTGCAGTCGCTATCAGGCCGATCCAGGTGAAGGTCACTGAATGGCAGTTAAGAATATCCTTAAGTATCTTAGACGAACTAAGGATGCTTTCTTAATTTACGGAGAAGGAGATCTTGTGGTATCTGGGTATGCCGATGCAAGTTTCCAAACCGACAAGGACGACTTCAAGTCGCAATCCGGGTACATTTTTTGTTTGAATAACGGGGCGGTGAGCTGGAAATCTTCCAAGCAAGATATTGTTGCCGATTCAACAACTGAAGCGGAGTACATTGCTGCGTCAGAAGCAGCAAATGAGGCAGTTTGGATCCGAAAGTTCCTAATTGGATTAGGAGTAGTTCCATTAGCAGCTGAGCCCGTTCCATGTATTGTGACAATAACGGGGCTATAGCACAAGCTAAGGAACCAAGGTCTCATCAACGATCCAAGCATGTTCTTCGGCGTTACCATCTGATTCGGGAAATTATACATCGTGGCGATGTAAAGATCGAGAAGGTCGCATCAGATAACAACATTGCAGATCCGCTGACGAAGGCTGTTTATCCGCAAGTGTTTGAACGACATATCAATAGTTCAGGTATTAGATGCTTGAGTGACTGGCTATAGGCCAAGTGGGAGATTGTTAGACATTATGACCCATAGCGTCACTGTTTTGTAAATGATATTGTATTATTGTACAAAATTAACTATGTGATAATGAAATTGCCTTTTGCCGTTTTGTAAAATAATTTACTTTGATATATTAATGGCAAAAGTCCGTATGATTAGTTCCGTATTGAGATGATATGAGACAGTATCAATATAAAAGGTTTAATCATTAAATATCCCTAGTCGGAGTATTATCGAGATCGACATCGATAATGCGGAATAGACTAGTATTGCATTTGTGCATGTTGTGAGGGCACAACGACATAGTTCTCATATATTTAAGTATTGGATACTTATGCAAGTGCGATAGGAGGTTGTGTTTTACCGATGGTACGGAAAACAGCTTCGCTCTGGATAGACCCGCGTAATCCCATTGGTAGTATGTCTGCGTGTCTATGGGAGGCCGCATCAGGGTATGTGTATATGGTCTTAACCTGAGACTTGCATCGCTAGTACTTGCGACAATCGGTAAACTTTGGTTTTGGTGGTTGGGGACTTTAACCGGTTCTGTGTTCACCACTTCTGGGTTTATCAGGAATCGTAGTGTACTGGGTGTGATGTCAAGATGGAAGTATCACTTCAGACATATGGAGTTGATGATCGCGCAGGACACAGAACTAGTACTCTATAAAAGGTTGCAACCGTCGGGACAATATGACTAGGTCAGGATTGTCCGATTTAAAGAGACTAGTTGTTTGATGTCCGATATATGTTTCGTACGGGGCAGACACACTTCCAGCCCCAGGCCTAACATGTGATCGTTCGATACTGGATCGATGTACGCGATACTGCGGTATACTACGCTTGATAAAGATCTTATATTCCAGTAAGAATATTTCTTGAGAATTGGGTAGGCATGGCGCTTTGCTAGAAGCCAACCTTGTCTTGTGAATCGGTAAAGACGTAGTACGAGGTACGTACGTGTTTGGATTATCCAACGACCGTATTTACTGCCAACATATCCGGAGATCTCTTGGGTCGCTTCCTGAAGATTCACCTATGACGTTTGATTCGAACCTTATTAATCTTGGATTAATTGCGGAGAAACTTTATCTTGGATAAAATGCCTTATTAGGAGAGAGAGAGAGATCGATTAATTTGGAATTAATCGATAAAATAATATATTCGATATATTATTAAACGAGATTAGATTTCGACGCGGAATAAAATCGGATTTTAATTCGGGCAAACGAATTAATTTAGAATTAATTCATTAGCGAACTGAATAGTAATTTCGCAAGGCGTAATTATTTAATTCACGTCGCGACGGAAATTCATTAATTCGGAATTAACGAAACCGAGCCCGAAAGTGCTTGCGGACACATTCGTATTTTGAATCGAGTGATATCCGCAAATCACATCACGATATCTCATTACTTAATACGAATAGATGGTGGATGTATCTAGTCACCTTTGAGGGATGATACATTGTCTCTAATCTCAAAGTGTGGTAATGATGGCAAATGATGGATTTCATTTTGGAGGGAAAGCCATGCACGGTTTTGAAGGATTTTTGCATTAAAAAATTCTTTTGGTATTAGATATCATATCACTTTTTATTTCCTTTGTGACTCACGGTTTTTGGCATGCAAAGGGAACAAAAATTAAAAGTGAAACACTCTCCTCTTCTTTCTCTCTTGCTCACGCCGTGAGCTGCATACACAAGGCAGAAAATTGTTTTCTCATTCTCCATTTTTGCTAGCACAAGCAAGGATCAAAAGAGGTGATAGGGAAACGCATTTGGAGCTTGGAATACTCAAAGATTGAAGCTTCTCTCCATCTTCTTGCTCGGCCGAAACTTCATCCTTGGAGGCTCAAGGATCCTCATCACCATTTTCGTCACATAGCTTTGTAAGTATGTTTCCGCCATCCTTCAAGCTTTGCATGTATGTTTATTGTATTTCTATTGCTTAATCTTTCCTTGGGACTAATTATAGAAACCAACATAAAGATACAGAAATAATATTCCTAGTCAAACTAGGTACATAATAACAGTATGATAGATTTGGTACATGCCCTGAGGGCAGTTCCAAAATGTAGGTCCCACAGCCAAAACGGCGACTCTAGCCCATTTCCAACTCGGAGGTCTATCTCTCATGAAGCCAGTCTCCTCCTAATCTGTAAATCCTGCACATCAGTACATATATGAGTACCACAACCAGAATCAAAAATCTAATTTTTAAAACTAGAAGTAGACATGTTTATTTCTATAACAAACATACCTGAAGCTGGTGCCTTGCCCGCTTTGATTTCCTTCATGTGCGTCTTGTACTCACGGCAGTCACGCTTCCAGTGACCCTGTTAGCCACATTGTAGGCAGACATATTGGGATTTGTCCTTTGCCTTCCCAGAAGACATTGATGATTTGGCCTTGCCCTTTCTCTTCTTCTTCTTCTTCACGCCTCTAGTAGCCTTTGGCCAAGCCTTGGCAGACTGAGATGTCAAAGCGAAGTGTGCCTCGCGCTTTTTGCCCTTTAATAGCTATTTTTCTTCTTCACGCAGCATTGCCATCAACTCTCCAAGAGTATGGTCTTGGTTCATCATATTATAGTTCATGATGAACCCGCTCTAGCTGTCAGGAAGAGACTACAAGATCAAATCTATAGAAGTCTCAGCCTCAAAGGTTATGCCTAGCTGACCCAGCTATTCGATGTCAGCAATCATCTGCGACACATGGTGCTCGACAGATGTACCCTCTGATATTCGAGAGCGAAAGAGCTTCTTCTGTAATTCATACCTTTGCGATCTAAGGTTAGATCGGTGAAGGTCCTTCAATTTTTCCATCATAGTATAGGGATCCAATCCCTTGTTCTTGCGATGAAATTGAGGGGTCATTGCAGCGAGCATGACAGATTGAGCAGTTGAGTTGTCATCGATGTGAGTCTTCCAAAGCTCAAGCTCAAGCGGCTAGTCAATTTCGGGCTTAGGCCCGAGAGGTCTCTCTATCGTATAGAGCATCTTCTCGACCCCCAGGACAATCTTGAGGTTCATATCCCAGTCAGGAAAGTTCGCACCATTAAAGACATTTTGCCCATGATAATGTCCCTAACATTGATCTTTCCCGCCATCTTAATTGCAATAGTCTAACTATTCAATTAACGATTTTTTGGGTACAGTCCAACTGTTACAATAAAAATAATAAAATATTAGTCCAACTAATAAATATATAAAATGATGAAATAATTTGAAGGCGCGTATTGGCAAGTATTTGAACGAAATTACAACTTCAATACTAGCCTCCCACTATTTTTCGGCGAGCCTCTAACCCTCTGTTGAGTACTCGGGAAACCTAGTTTCCTTGTGGGCTAGGATCCCGTTAAATAACACGCAACCTTGACTTTGGCCAAAAAGTTGTATGATATTTAACTAGGTAGATCTCTAAGATCAATTAGATCTCATCCAATTCCTAGATCTGGTAGGTGGACCTCCAAGTCCGAAACATATATACAATATATATGCTAATATATCCAATATATTTTCCTAACCTTTTCCTCTGAATCAACTAAGCCTTGGCTTTGGCTCCACAAGCTTAATGATTCCAGTTAAGCGGGACCCATTGACAGTGGGAACGCTTCGTAATCCATGTCGATGAACAAGAAGTGACCTTGACTTTGGTCAACAAAGCACAACTTGCCCAAGACATGCGATATAGAACAAAGCTTTCGTCGTTTAAACACATCCGCGATGGACATTGATCTTGATTTTGGCCAACAAACCAATACCAATCTTAGATCTTGAGAGAGAACCACTCAATGGAAGGAATTCATTTAATATTTGTTGGAGGGTTTTTCGCGTAAATTGGCAACCATTTTATTATCTTTGATTAGGTCTCATCATTCACCCTTAAGCATGCATTCTAAAAGCATAATAAGGCGCGAAATAAATAATAATGATATGCGGATGGATATTCAACAAATTGTTCCTAGAACAAATCTCTCTATTTCCTCTCCCCGACTAGCACTATTCTAACTTCTTCCCAATTACATAATACAATAAAGAAACCTCATTTACATTGAGGGGAATTGGTGAGAAGAGAATTACAAAGAGTCAAGAGACAAAGGCTGGACACGCAGGTCCAATTTAATAAATTCTAAATTTATTACAATAATTTCCAAAATTGCACTCGCCCATCTAATAACCATATGATATACATTATTCATACAATACATCCATGTATTCACACAAAGCATGTTATTCAATCAATATAATCCAATTAATTAATCTTTGAATTAATGTTCATCCAATGTTCAAACAATGAATTGATTTGCGAGAGTCCAACTCGTTTAAGAATAAGTACTCAAAGTGCGAATTCTTGAATTATATCGAACTACAATTTTAAATCCGATTTAATTTGTATTCAATACTAATTCATATTTAATTCTAAATTAAATAATTACACTTATTAATATGCCTATTAGACTTAGATTCTAAATCCAATCTAAATTGGTGTCAAAGGCCCATTAACATCCAATGTCAATTTAATTAAAGTCCAATGGGCTTTTAATTAATTCTCAAGGCATGGACTTTGGCAACCAAAGCCCAATAAGGAATCACCATTTGCCATAAAATTAATTTTGGCCCATTAGGCTCAATTAATTATTTAAAGGTACATTTATTATATTTTGACTTTATAGAATGGTTTTAGGCCCAATTTGGATCCATCCAATTTTCCTAAATCAACTTGGCCCAACCAAGCCCATTAAGCCCAAATACAATAATTTTAGCCCAATTCGAAATTGTAGACTAATTTATTAAATTATAATATTCCAAATATCATAATTTTTAATTAAGGTGTATAGCCATAATTAATTAGTCAAATTAATATTTCCAAAACACCAATTTACTTAATTAATCATGCTTTATTATGTTCAATTCATGTCCAACACAATTGAAGCAAAATCAACTAATAACATGCTCATCAAGCTCACGGTTTTCATGCATAAAATTAACCAATTTTGATTTCAATCCAATTAAATCACAAATCAATATATCTCATGCATTTAAACACATCCAATGGTCTAAAATTCAAAAAGCACCATGAGATCCTAAGGTCCATAAGTTTCGGCCATGGCATACAAATTGGGGAAAATTAATCTAATAATTTTTTCTCACAATTAATCATGCATAACTCTAAGTTATCATAATCTAAACATAACCAAACATTCAATTTGAAGATATCATGCTCAAATCATAAAATCCCCGAAATAAAGTTTATGAACCCTAAATATTTCATGCTTAAAATTGGCTCATGATACCATTTTTGGGTTCTCCTAGAACATGCCAAGGATCTATTAAGCATAAATTGTGTGAATACTCAAAGTAATATTGCGGAAATAATACTTACATTGGTCGGCAATATGGATATAGAGAATACAAAAATTTTGCTCATTTGAGAAGTGCTCCAAGCTCTCATTTGTATGAATGGTTTAGCTCCAAGCTTTGAACTTTGATTCCAAAATCAAAGGGAAAGTTTTCCCTAACACCTTTGTAGACTCCTTTATGTGGTAGCACTTAAGAAATTTTGAAGCAAAACTTCTAAGGGGAGAAAGAGAAGTCACAGCAATATGAGAGGAGAGGAGAGAGTTTTAGGTTTTGGTATTTTGACTTCTACAAAACAATACAACTTATGAAAGTCAAACCCTTAAAGTTGGTATATGCTTTACCAAAAGCTAAAGCAAAGTGTTGGAGGGAAAAATGCATTCAATGCCTCCAACCACTTCCATCACCAAATTGACACTTGATGGACAAGTGATGTAAGTTGGTGGGACCCACTTTAATTCAAAATTCAAGTGGCTTGCTCACCATACTTCGGGCTCGGGTTCGCTTAATCCGATTAAATGAACTTTCTGTCGTGACGTAATTAAATCCATTTAATTAAATAATAGTGCCTCGCAAAATTATTACGAAAGTCGCTCGTGAATTAATTCTAAATTAATTCGTTCGCCCGAATTAAAATCCAATTTTAATTTCGCGTCGAAATCTAATTTCAATTAATATATCGAATATATTATTTAATCGATTAATTCCAAATTTATCATTCTCTATCTTCTTATCGAATTTTATCCCAGATAAATTGTTGCCTAATTAATCCCAGATTAATTTTCTCTCTCTTATAATTAATCCCAGATTAATTTTGTTCGAGTCATACGTCATCAGTGAATCTTCGGGAAGTAACCCATGAGATCCCTTGATATGTTGGCAGTAAATCCGGTCGTCGGACTATCTGAATATGTGCGTACCCCGTACCACATTCTTACCGATTTACAAGACATGGTTGGCATCTACCAAAGCACCGTGCCTACCCAATTCTCTAGAAATATTCTGTAAGGAATATATAATCTATATCAAGTGTAGTATTTCAAGTATTGTGTATTGCGATCCAGTATCGAATGTCACATGCTAGGCCTGTGGCTGTAATTGTGTCTGCCCCGTACAAAGCATATATCAGATCACAAGCAACTAGTCTCTTTAATCGTAAAGTCATGACCTAGTCATACTTCCCCGATGGTTACAACACTTTAGAGTACCAGTTCTGTATCCCTCTGTGATCATCATCTCCATATAATTGAAGTGATACTTCCATCTTGACATCACACCCAATACACTACGATTCTCAGTATACCCATAAGCGGCGTACACAGAACCTGTTAAAGCCCCGGACGACCAAAACCAAAGCGTATTGATTGTCGTAAATATTAGCGATGCAAGTGTCAGGTTAAGACCAAATACACCTACCCTGATTCGGATTCCATAGACACATAGTCATACTACCAATGGGATTCCGAGGAGTCTATCCAGAGCGAAGCTGTTTCCGTACCATCGAAAAACACAACCTCATATCACACTTGCATAAGTATCCAATACTTAAATATATAAGAACTATGCTGTTACGCTTCCATAACACGCACAAGTGCAATACTAGTCTATTTCGCAGTACAACTTAGAGCCAAAAGATAGAATATGTAAATAATAAAGACATATACAGGAAGTAACAAGGAAGTTCAGTATATACAGACACGTAGTTAACTTAGAGTGAAGGTAGTAACATAAGTGAAAACCTCAACATAATTGATAAGAGTTATGGAAACCTTAAGACTTGGGGTAGCCGATGCAAATTCCAACAGTGTGAGCAATAACTCTTCTGTCCAGTAGTTCCGAACCCAGTGAGTGTATATACACCCAATCAGACCATCGTTGAACTTAGACAGTTAACGAAAATGTGTATTCTTATATCTTCTAGGAAAGCATGTGTCTATTCCACAAATTAGAGCCTAGCAAGGACTTGAACAAGTAAAGAAGAGTATCAGACAGGATAGATGTTGGACAATTATTACCCATAACATCACTATTTGTACAGAACATGGTGTTGTTGTACAAATTAACTATGTGATAAAGGAAATTACTCTTTTATCATTTGTAATTAGATTACCAAGATATATAAATGATAAAAGGTCCTTATGATTAGTTTCGAATTGAGATGATATGAGACAGTATCAATCCACGAAGGTTTAATCATTAAATAATCCCTAGTCGTAGTATTATCGAGATTGGACATCGATAATGCGGAATAGACTAATATTACACTTGTGCGCGTTGTGGAGCATAACGACATAGTTCTCATATATTTAAGTATTGGATACTTATGCAAGTGTAATAGAAGGTTGTGTTTACCGATGGTACGGAAACAGTTTCGCTCTGGATAGACCCATCAGAATTCCATTGGTAGTATGACTATGTGTCTATGGAAGTCTGAATCAGGGTAGGTGTATTTGGTCTTAACCTAAGACTTACATCGCTAATACTTGCGACAATCAATATACTTTGGTTTTGGTCGTCCAGGGCTTCAAACGGTTATGTGTACGCCTCTTCTGGGTATATTGAGAATCGTAGTGTAGGGGTGTGATGTCGAGATGGAAGTATCACTCCAGTCATATTGAGATTATGGTCACGTAGGATACGGAACTTGTGCTCTTGTATGATGCAGATATCGGGATAATATGACTAGGTCATGTTTATCCGATTATAGAGACTAGTTACCAGAGATCCGATATGTGCATCGTACGGGCAGACACAATTCCAGCCCCAGGCCTAGCACGTGACATCCGATACTGGATCACAATACGCAATACTATGTATACTACGCCTGATACAGATTATATATTTCCTTAAGAATATTTCTGGAGAATTGGGTAGGCACGGTCCTTTGCTAGAAGCCAACCATGTCTTGTAAATCGGTAAAAACGTAGTACTAGGTACGTACGTGTTCGGATAGTCCGACGACCGGATTTACTACCAATATATCCGGGGATCTCATGGGTCGCTTCCCGAAGATTCACCGATGACCTATGACTCGCACATAATTAATCTAAGATTAATTATTAGAGAGAGAAAATTAATCTAGGATTAATTAAGGAGATATTTTATCTTTGATAAAATATTATTTAAAGATATAGAACGATTAATTTGGAATTAATCGATAAAATAATATATTCGATATATTATATGAAATTAGATTTCGACGAAGAATTAAAATTAGATTTTAATTCGGGCGAACGAGTTAATTTTGAATTAATTCGCTAACGACATGAATAGTAATTTTGCTAGGCATAATTATTTAATTAAATTTGATTTAATTACGTCGGAACAGAAAATTCGTTAATTCGGAATTAGCGAACCCGAGCCCGGGAGTGTTTGCGGGCCCACTCGTATTTCGAATCAAGTGGGGCCCACAAGTCACATCACGCGTCACACCATTAGTCATTCTTGTGATATAAGTCACATCAACTTTGAGTGAAGTGATGCATGTCACTTTTGTGGTTGATGGGGGTGGTTGAAGACTTAAAGTCTTGTACCAAAATTTTGAATTTGGTAATTGATATTTTGTTTTTTGAAAATAATACACAACACACACTTCTCTTCTCCCTCTCTCTCCTATTCAGCTTTGGAAGCCATTTCCTCTCTATTTTTTCTTCAATGCTGAGAGCAAGAAGAAGCTTAATGGAAATTTTGTGGCAAAATTTCCAAGTGCTAGCACACCAAATGAGTCTTAAAAAGGTGATAGGGAAACCCATTCATGAGCATGGAATCACACACAAAGCTTGGAGCTTGGAGAGCACAAAGAAGAAACTTAGCTGAGAGTCATCCATGGAGGAAAAGCTTGAAGAAATTTTTTGTGTTCAACGCATCGCAAATCCGATCAAAGTGAGTATTTCCGCAACTTTACTTTGTTGTATTCACACATTTTCATTCGCTTAAAAGATATTGGTTTGACCTAGAAAACCCAACAATGGTATCAGACCGGTTTTTAAGCATTAAATTTGATTTAGGGTAAAATTTGGGTAAAATTGATTTGGGCATGATTTGATGAAATTGTTTGATTGAGTATGCTTGAATGATGATAACATAGTGTTATGCATGATCAATTTGATGGAAATTGAATTGGAACAATTTTCCCCAAATGTTATGCTTGGCCGAAAGTTGGACATGCCCTAAATGTCATGGTAATTTTGTTTTATGATCATTGGATGAGTTTGAAAGACTTGGGAAATGTTAATTTGAGATTCAATTGGATTGAAATCGGAATTGGACTAAAAACCCTAAATTGTCGTGACCAATTAGCATGGAAATAAATTGATTTTTTGATTTAATAATGTTGGACATGTGTTGATGATGATTATCATGATTAATTGAGTAAACTGGTATTTTGGAGATGTTAATTTGGTTATTTAATTATGGTTTTACACTTTAGTTAATTAAATTGTGAAATTTGGAATTTTAGAATTTAATTATTTGGGCTAAATTTGGAATTGGGCTTAAAAAGTTATATTTGGGCTTAATGGGCTTGGTTGGGCCAAATATGGTTTAGGTTAATTGGTTGGATCCAATTGGGCCTAAAACCATTTCCATAAAGTTCAAATATGATTAAATGGGCCTTTAAAATTTAATTGGGCCTAATGGGCCAAAATTGATTTCTTGGCATATAGGGTGATTCATTGATTGGGCCTTGGTATTTGGGTTTGACCCATATTGACCAAAGTCCACACCTTAAGGAATTAATTGAAAGCCCATTGGACTTTAATTAAATTGAAATTGGAAGTTAATTGAGCTTTGAGACCCGTAATGATTAGATTTAGAATCTAAGTCGCAAAGGCTCGTTAATAAAGTGTAATTATTTAATTTAGAATTAAATAAAGAATTAGTATTAAATACAAATTAAATTGGATTTAATATTTGTAGGACACAGAACTTGACGACGCTGTTCTAGGCTCGCGGCCTAGTTGGGAAGTACGAAATAACATGGAGTCGCCACCCGATGTGAACCGGGACAAAGATTTAAGCCGCACTCACCCCTCGCAAGGGAAGACCTCAAACCGTTGGTTCAGAATGGTCCCTTACTTATGTCACTTGTGATGATATAATTTGTGCAATGAATCAACCAAGTCTACTCAATAATCATGCTCAGGGGTGCTTAGATCTAACATGCTTTCATCCAAGTAATTCCACGCAATGTAACACAACAAGCATATTGAACCATTAAATCAACATGTATAAATCATTACCCAAACGCATCATAAACTAAGAACATGCATAATGAACAACCTAAACATGCTTTAACAAATAAATAACAAACTAAATTAAACCATGCTTTAAATAATAAACAAATAACCTAAAGACTATAACATGCTCAAATACAAGTTAGGATGAGACGAGATACGTGCATCTTAAGTGGTACGTGGCATTGTATCCCGAGTGCAGACCATACTACCGTCCATTCGGAATCGGCTATGGAATTTATGTCCGGGTTTCCATCCGATATACCACAAAAGGGAACACATATCCCGCTCATCCAACAATCACATCATGCTCCAAACGACTCTCATGCAATAATATTCTTAAAATAAATAAATTAAAACGAAAGAAGATAAATAAAAAGGGTGCCCTCAGGTCTAACCTCTTTTGTCGTCTCTCGAAAGGGCGTTACACGTCCGTTGGAAGGGTGAATGATCCGCAACTCTTTTGGTTCACTAACTCAACGTCTTTCCTCGTTGTTTTGCTGCTCGGCTGCTATTTTTACTCCGTTTCACTGCTGTTTTGCTGCTGCGTTTCAGGTCACTGTTTTGGTAATTTAGGCTACTGTTTTTGTGGTGTTTTAGGTGCGGTTTTGGGTGGTATTTTGCTGCAGTCTTCAGGGGTTGTTCTGGACTGTTTTAAGGCTACAACTGGGCAGTTTTGTGTGTCTAATAGACTACAGTTCAGGGAGGATTTAAGGGACGTATGGCGTGCGGTTTGGCAAAGTACAGGGGACTGTTTACGTGAGATGCAAGGGCTATTTCAGTGGGCAGATTTGGTGCTGGTTGTGCACGTGTAGGTGTGAGTTTGTGGCTTGGTCAGAGGGCGTTAAGTGTATTATGTTTGTGGGTGCACGTGATTGGGGATGATGAATGGCATGGCTTGTGAGGGAATAGAGGTCAGGGGTGTGTGCTTATTTAGCGTAGAAGGCTTGAGTGAAGGGCGTGGTAGCAGGTGCGTGAACGTGGTGAGCTTGAAGCTTGGCGATGGTGCAAGTGTACGCCGATGGTAGGCTTCACGTGAGGCTAATTGAAAGGAGAGGCAGGTGGCGTTGTGGACAAGGTGGCAATTTGAGGGTGAGTTTGTTAGTGGTTGAAGGGTTTCGTTGTGGCCTTTAGGGTTTGTGGCCGTGGTTCTTTGTTGATGAAGCTAGGGCTTGTGTCTCACGGTTTGAGAGAGAGATAGCGGGCGAAGGTCAGAGGAAGATGATCAAGGTGGGCCGCTGGCTTGTGAATTAGGTGTGCTATTGTGCGTGGGTGATCTTGGTTCGTGGGAATGGGGAGGCAAATGTTGGTGGCGTACGTTGGTTGTGTTGAAGGCTAGGGTTCGTGTTGTGTAGGGTTGTGATTAGCGTGAGGCTTATAGGGGCTAATGGACTGCGGCTGTTCGTGAAGTAATTAGGGAGGTACAGTCTCGGTGATGAAGGTTTAACGTGGCTGGCAGTGTGGAGGGGCCGTTACCGTGAAGTTGAGTGTGCGCAAGGTGCGGTTCGGTTTCAGGTAGTGAGTTGTGGCGTGTTTGAGGCAGGGGGAATCAGGTCTTTGCGTGTTGTTGAATGGGCTGGTTGAGTGATCGTGTGGTGGCAGAACGTGGCTGAGGTTTTTGACGATTAATAGCGTGGAGGGCTGCGAGGGCTTAGGTTTTTTTGTGTGTTAATGCCGTGGACATGAAAGATAGCTAGGGTTCCATTGTTTTGTCGTGTTTGAGGAGAGGTCAAGGGAGAGAGTCGGGCCGAGTGTTTTGGCTGGTCTAGGGTTTATCTTTTGTTTTCTTTGCCGTGTGAGCCGTGAGGAGGGAGAGGGCTGTTAGGGTTTCATCATTTGGTGAGGCCGTGAATCGTCTGTGAGAGAGGCAATAGAGAGGAGGGGTCAAGGTGCGTGTTATAGAGAGAGATGGCTAGTGTTTATTTTTCTTTGCTGTGAATCTGTGAGTGGGAGCTGGGCGAGGTTGTTCTATTGCGTGAATGGAGGGCTTAGGTTGTTTGAGTGGTGGCCGAGAAGATGAGATGGAAACTTCTTGTTATTTTTTTGTTGGTGCCATGAATAAGCTTTGTGTGTGTTAGGGTTTATTGGTTTACGTTTGGTTCAGAGACAGAGCGGGATGAAGAGGGTTAGCTGCTAGAGAGAAGAGAGGGCCGTGCGGTGATTTGTTTAGGGTTTTTTTTACTGGCTGTTGAGGGAGGAATTTATTTAACTTATTTAGGGAAAGAATATATGTATTTTTAGGAGGGGATTATTTAAATTAGGTGATTGATTTGTTTAATTTAGGAATGTATTGATTTTAATTTGTTTTATTTAATTTGAATTGCAATTAATTTAATTTGTGAATTTAATTTAATTTGTGAATTTAATTTAATTAATTTAATTGGTTTGTGAGTTTTTGATTTAACATTTAATTTAATTGGTTATTTAATTTACTTAGATTTAATTTAAATTTAATTTGTGACATATATTTTTAAAATGTTTTATTATCTTTGGATGTGATTTAATGGGTTTGGTGTGTTTTAAAATAGAAGTCCAACAAGCGAACCCGAAGCGAAACAAGCGAGTTAAATCTGACAAAAATGCTAATTTCCAACTTTACCCTTCCAACGTCCGTTTCCCGCGGCTTTCACAACTAAAGAGGTAGTGTCTCCATACGAGACTCATCATCGGGCTGATATGCAAAAATGCAATGTCTACAGTCGCCCCCACTTTGATGGGACTTGTGCAGTGTGTGACTTTGAACAATCCTATCAAAGTTATGCAATGCATTTTTGCTTACCTGGCTCGCCAGCTGCCACCTGACTTGCCTGCTGCTCTGCCGAGCTGATGATGCAGTGGACCTTGATCCTGGGACGCATCCCAATAACTGCAACCGACAACGGGGGCCTCGACCCTGGGACGCATCCCAATACCGCTGACAAACTGGGCCTCGGCCCGGGGACGCATCCCCAAACTGATGCAGTGAGTCCACGACCCTAGGACGCATCCCAATAACTGCAACCGACAACGGGGGCCTCGACCCTGTGACGCATCCCAATACCGCTGACAAACTGGGCCTCGGCCCGGGGACGCATCCCCAAACTAATGCAGTGGGTCCACGACCCTGGGACGCATCCCAATAACTACAACCGACAACGAGGGTCTCGACCCTGGGACGCATCCCAATACCGCTGACAAACTGGGCCTCGGCCCGGGGACACATCCCCAAACTGATGCAGTGGGTCCACGACCCAGGGACGCATCCCAATAACTGCAACCGACAACGGGGGCCTCGACCCTGGGACGCATCCCAATACTGTTGACAAAATGGGCCTCGGCCCGGGGACGCATCCCCAAACTGATGCAGTGGGTCCACGACCCTGGGACGCATCCCAATAACTGCAACCGACAACGGGGGCCTCGACCCTGGGACGCATCCCAATACCGCTGACAAAATGGGCCTCGGCCCGGGGACGCATCCCCAAAATATGATGTAGTGGGTCCACGACCCTGGGACGCATCCCAATAACTGCAACCGATAATGGGGGCCTCGATCCTGGGACACATCTAAATAACGCTGACTAAATGGGCCTCGGCCCGGGAACGCATCCCCAAAATGGAATATACTTACGATGATGTAGTGGGCACCTCGACCCGGAACTACAGCCGACAACGGGGGCACCTCGACCCTGGGCACCTCGACCCAACACCGCTGACAATAGGGACCTCACCCTCGAACTGATGATGTAGTGGGCACCTTGACCCTGGGCACCTCGACCCGGAACTACAGCCGACAACGGGGGCACCTCGACCCAACACCGCTGACAATAGGGACCTCACCCTCGAACTGATGATGTAGTGGGCACCTCGACCCTGGGCACCTTGACCCGGAACTACAATCGACAACGGGGACACCTCGACCCTGGGCACCTCGACCCAATACCGCTGACAATAGGGACCTCGCCCTCAATATGATGATGTAGTGGGCACCTCGACCCTGGGACGCATCCCGGAACTACAACCGACAACGGGGGCACCTCGACCCTGGGACGCATCCCAATACCACTGACAATAGGGACCTCGCCTTCAAACTGATGATGATGTGGGCTTCACCCCCAAAAGTGATACTGATGTGGGCCTCCCCCTTAATTGATACTGATGTGGGCCTCGCCCCAAAACTGATACTGATGTGGGCCTGGCCCCAAAACTGTTACTGATGTGGGCCTCGCCCCAGACTAATACTGATGTGGGCCTCGTCCTCAACTGATACTGAAGCTAATATGGGCCTCGCCCTCAGAGTGCCATACCCGGCAAGATCGATTCTGAATTAACGTGGGCCTCGCCCTCAGAGTGCCATACCCGGCAAGACTGATACTGATAATAATATGGGCCTCACCCACAGATTGCCATACCCGGCAAGACTGATATTGAACCAATGTGGGCCTCACCCCCATAATGCCATAACCGGCAGAACTAATACTGAACCAATGTGGGCCTCGCCCCCAGAATGCCATACCCGGCAGAACTAATACTAAACCAATGTGGGCCTCGCCCCCAGAATGCCATACCCGGCAAAACTGATACTGAACTGACGTGGGCCTCGCCCCTCAGAATGCCATACCTGACAGAACTAATACTAAACCAATGTGGGCCTCGCCCCCAGAATGCCATACTCGGCAGAACTGATACTGAACTGATGTGGGCCTCGCCCCCCAGAATGCCATACCCGACAAAACTAATAATGTACTGTATGAGATGGTCCATTCCCGAATCGTTACTGTGATGTGGTCTATTCCTGAACCGTTACTGTGAGGTGGTCCATTCCCGAACTGCGTTCCATTCTCGGATTGCCATTCTCGACTTGTTCATTCCCGCACTATGCTCCGTTCTTGGAGTGCCATTCTCGGCTTGTTCATTCCCGAACTGTGTTCCATTCTCGGAGTGCCATTCCCGGCTTGTTCATTCCCGAACTGTGTTTCCATTCCCGGAGTGCCAATCCCAGCTAGTTCATTCCCGAACTGTATTCCATTCTCGGAGTGCCATTCCCGGCTTGTTCATTCCCGAACCTTGCTCCATTCTTGGATTTCCATTCTTGGCTTGTTCATTCTCGAACTCTGATCCATTCTCGGATTGCCATTCTTGGCTTGTTCATTCTCGAACTTTGCTCCATTCTCGGATTGCCATTCTTGGCTTGTTCATTCGAACTTTGCTCTATTTCATGGATTGCCATTTTTAGCTTGTTCATTCTTGAACCCTGCTCCATTCTCGGATTGCCATTCTTAGCTTGTGATGCAATGGGCCTCAACCCTAGGACTCATCCCCAAAACTGATAGTGATGTGGGCCTCGACCCTGTGCTCATCCCCAAAACTGATGTTGAAGTGGGCCTCGACCCTAGGATTCCTTCCCGGATTTATTCCAAAACTCTGCTGATATGGGCCTCGGCCCTGGGATTCATTCTAAAATTCTGCTGATGTGGGCCTCAGCCCTGGATTCATTCCAAATTTTGACGACGTGGGCCTCGGCCTAGGATTCATTCCTCTGGATTCATTCCCGAAACTGCTGATAGTGTGGGCCTCGACCCTGGGATTCATTCCTGAAACTGATGATAATGCAGGCCTCGACCCTGAGATTCATTCCTGGATTCATTCCAACACTCTGACGATGTGGGCCTCGACCCTGGGATTCATTCTAAAACTCTGCTGATATGGGCCTCGACCCTGGGATTCATTCCCGGATTCATTCCAACACTGATGATGTGGGCCTCGACCCTGGGACTCATCCCCAAAACTGAAACTGATATGGGCCTCAACCCTGGGACTCATCCCCAAAACTACTACTCATATGTTGCTGATTCTGGTTGGCTTGTCTTTGCCGCTTTCTCTTTTTCTTATTTGAAACCTGTGAATATAAAACAAAACAAACACAAAAAAGAATGCAAAATATGTTACGTGTATGCATGCATGCATGAATGAATTTCCTATTCCGTTGGGTTAGGTCTTCCGTATGTTCTCCAGGTGATTGCTCAATCTTCTCTCTGGTCTCATGGCTCAATATCTTATTATGTCTCGGATTCACGAGGTGGTAGACTGGTCGCCCCCAGTCTTGGTTTAGCTTTCTGTTGTCCGCTGTTTGTACTTGGTCAAGATGAACCACATGGTGGGGCCTTCCATATCATCATGCTATGTCACATGCTACGAAATAGTCCTAATAGTTATATCATTGTCCTCAAAGAATGCTCAGTAATGAAACCAGAGAACATTCAACACACTCAATGCAACTCAAATCTGAGTTTTTGAATAAATGATCTATGCCAGACTCAAAGTGTGTGTGTGCAAATGTTTTTTCACAAATTAATCCTTAAGTAAGCCAACTCCATGATTTCGTTTCAAAAATCGGGATCGATGGGTCAAACCAACCTAGATGTCTCAATTATGCCTGTAGTTGCTTTTCTGTGCTCAATGTGTTATGGTTTTCTTTCTCTTTTGTCTCTTTCTTTTTTTTCTTTTCATTTTGAACTTCTTTTTTCTTTTCTTTTCTTTTTTTTTCTTTTTTCTTTTTTCTTTCTCTTTTTTTTTTTCAACACACCTACCCTTTAAGGTAGCATTTCTCCTCATGGTGGTCCTAATACTCGCCCATGGGTAGCTTCACGCTTATCGGTTATAGGTGATTCAATTCTTTTTCTTTAGAGACTTTTCTTTCATTTTCAACCATACCACATATCATAACATAAGCAAATCAAGATAGACATCTAAGAAAACTGTCATTCACCGACCTACAATCTTTTTCAACTAGTCATCTTGCCAACTACACAGGTTTTCACCGCTAAGAACCTATAATTAAGTGCTTACGAGTCTAACATAGATCAATTACTCAAAGCATCAGATAAAAGCACATCAAGAGTTTATCGTTTCTAAGATTTCACCCTAAAACAAACAATTTCATCATCGGACTTACGCCTAACTATTAAGGACTAAACAACCTTTTTTTTTTTTTTTTTCTTTTTTTCTCTTCTTTTTTTTCTTTTTCTTTTTTTCTCTTTTTTTTTTCTTTTTTTCTCTTCTTTTTTGAAGGCCCCCAATGGCCTTTTTATCCTTGTCGTAAGGTTTTCTATTTCTCGATTTCCTTTTCCTCGCTATCCATGTTTGCTAAACCCTTCTTTGACAATTCTTCTTTTATCCCTAACCCAACGGATATCTATGATGGCTTTTAAGACACAGAGGGTTATAACGTGATGCATGAATGCATGAGATGCATTCGATGTATGAGATATAATATGCATGTGGTTTTCAAAAGCATAAAAGGGCAACTCCTATAGGATATATAACTATGGTTCACATATGGGTTTATGACAATGCCTTTGATTGAACTCCCTCAACCCACTATAGAAACGGTCAACTAATGCACAAATTATACACATCACAAGACATGATTTCGGGGCCGATTCTCTATCCCTAGTGGAGTCGCCAGACTGTATGACACAGAACTTGACGACGCTGTTCTAGGCTCGCGGCCTAGTTGGGAAGTACGAAATAACATGGAGTCGCCACCCGGTGTGAACCGGGACAAAGATTTAAGGCCGCATTCACCCCTCGCAAGGGAAGACCTCAAACCGTTGGGTTCAGAATGGTCCCTTACTTATGTCACTTGTGATGATATAATTTGTGCAATGAATCAACCAAGTCTACTCAAAAATCATGCTCAATGGTGCTTAGATCTAACATGCTTTCATCCAAGTAATTCCACGCAATGTAACACAACAAGCATATTGAACCATTAAATCAACATGTATAAATCATTACCCAAACGCATCATAAACTAAGAACATGCATAATGAACAACCTAAACATGCTTTAACAAATAAATAACAAACTAAATTAAACCATGCTTTAAATAATAAACAAATAACCTAAAGACTATAACATGCTCAAATACAAGTTAGGATGAGACGAGATACGTGCATCTTAAGTGGTACGTGGCATTGTATCCCGAGTGCAGACCATACTACCGTCCATTCGGAATCGGCTATGGAATTTATGTCCGGGTTCCATCCGATATACCACAAAAGGGAACACATATCCCGCTCATCAAACAATCACATCATGCTCCAAACGACTCTCATGCAATAATATTCTTAAAATAAATAAATTAAAACGAAAGAAGATAAATAAAAAGGGGTGCCCTTAGGGCTAACCTCTTTTGTCGTCTCTCGAAAGGGCGTTACACGTCCGTTGGAAGGGTGAATGATCCGCAACTCTTTTGGTTCACTAACTCAACGTCTTTCCTCGTTGTTTTACTGCTCGGGCTGCTGTTTTTACTCTGTTTCACTGCTGTTTTCCTGCTGCGTTTTAGGTCACTGTTTTGGTAATTTAGGCTACTGTTTTTGTGGTGTTTTAGGTGCGGTTTTGGGTGGTATTTTACGGCAGTCTTCAGAGGTTGTTCTGGACTGTTTTAAGGCTACAAGTGGGCAGTTTTGTGTGTCTAATATACTGCAGTTCAGGGAGGATCTAAGGGACGTATGGCGTGCGGTTTGGCAAAGTACATGGGACTGTTTACGTGAGATGCAAGGGCTATTTCAGTGGGCAGATTTGGTGCTGGTTGTGCGCGTGTAGGTGTGAGTTTGTGGCTTGGTCAGAGGGCGTTAAGTGTATTATGTTTGTGGGTGCACGTGATTGGGGATGATGAATGGCATGGCTTGTGAGGGAATAGAGGTAAGGGGTGTGTGCTTATTTAGCGTGGAAGGCTTGAGTGAAGGGCGTGGCAGCAGGTGCGTGAACATGGTGAGCTTGAAGCTAGGCGATGGTGCAAGTGTACGCCGATGGTGGGCTTCACGTGAGGCTAATTGAAAGGAGAGGCAGGTGGCGTTGTGGACAAGGTGGCAATTTGAGGGTGAGTTTGTTACTGGTTGAAGGGTTTTGTTGTGGCCTTTAGGGTTTGTGGCTGTGGTTCTTTGTTGATGAAGTTAGGGCTTGTGTCTCACGGTTTGAGAGAGAGATAACGGGCGAAGGTCAGAGGAAGATGATTAAGGTGGGCCGCTGGCTTGTGAGTTAGGTGTGCTATTTGTGCGTTGGTGATCTTGGTTCGTGGGAATGGGGAGGCAAATGTTGGTGGCGTACATTGGTTGTGTTGAAGGCTAAGGTTCGTGTCGTGTAGGGTTGTGATTAGCGTGAGGCTTATAGGGGCTAATGGACTGCGGCTGTTCGTGAAGTAATTAGGGAGGTGCAGTCTCGGTGATGAAGGTTTAACGTGGCTGGCAGTGTGGAGGGGCCGTTACCGTGAAGTTGAGTGTGCGCAAGGTGCGGTTCGGTTTCAGGCAGTGAGCTGTGGCGTGTTTGAGGCAGGGGGAATCAGGTCTTTGCGTGTTGTTGAATGGGCTGGCTGAGTGATCGTGTGGTGGCAGAACGTGGCTGAGGTTTTTGACGATTAATAGCGTGGAGGGCTGCGAGGGCTTAGGTTCTTTTGTGTGTTAATGCCGTGGACATGAAAGATAGCTAGGGTTCCATTGTTTTGTCGTGTTTGAGGAGAGGTCAATGGAGAGAGTCAGGCCGAGTGTTTTGGCTGGTCTAGGGTTTATCTTTTGTTTTCTTTGCCGTGTGAGCCGTGATGAGGGAGAGGGCTGTTAGGGTTTCATCATTTGGTGAGGCCGTGAATCGTCTGTGAGAGAGGCAAGAGAGAGAGGGGTCAAGGTGCGTGTATAGAGAGAGATGGCTAGGGTTTATTTTTCTTTGCTGTGAATCTGTGAGTGGGAGCTGGGCGAGGTTGTTCTATTGCGTGAATGGAGGGCTTAGGTTTGTTTGAGTGGTGGCCGAGAAGATGAGATGGAAACTTCTTGTTATTTTTTTGTTGGTGCCATGAATAAGCTTTGTGTGTGTTAGGGTTTATTGGTTTACGTTTGGTTCAGAGACAGAGCGGGATGAAGAGGGTTAGCTGCTAGAGAGAAGAGAGGGCCGTGCGGTGATTTGTTTAGGGTTTTTTTTACTGGCTGGTTGAGGGAGGAATTTATTTAACTTATTTAGGGAAAGAATATGTGTATTTTAGGAGGGGATTATTTAAATTAGGTGATTGATTTGTTTAATTTAGGAATAGATTGATTTTAATTTGTTTTATTTAATTTGAATTGCAATTAATTTAATTTGTGAATTTAATTTAATTTGTGAATTTAATTTAATTAATTTAATTGGTTTGTGAGTTTTAGATTTAACATTTAATTTAATTGGTTATTTAATTTACTTAGATTTAATTTAAATTTAATTTGTGACATATATTTTAAAATGTTTTAATTATCTTTGGATGTGATTTAATGGGTTTGGTGTGTTTTAAAATAGAGGTCCAACAAGCGAACCCGAAGCGAAACAAGCGAGTTAAATCTGACAAAAATGCTAATTTCAAACTTTACCCTTCCAACGTCTGTTTCCCGCGGCTTTCACAACTAAAGAGGTAGTGTCTCCATACGAGACTCATCATCGGGCTGATATGCAAAAATGCAATGTCTACAATATTATAGTTTGATATAATTCAAGAATTCGTACTTTGAGTACTTATTCTTAAAACGAGTTGGACTCGTGCAAATCAAATCGTTGTTTGAACATTGGATGGTCATTAATTTCAGATTAATTAATTGGATTAAATTGATTGATAACATGCTTTGTGTGAATACATGGATGTGATGTATGAATAATGTATATCGGATGGATATTAGATTGGTGAGGGCAATTTTGGAAATTGTTGTAATAAATTTAGAATTTATTAAATTGGACCTGCGTGTCCAGCCTATTACCTCTTGATTCTTTGTATTTCTCTTCTCACCTATTCCCCTCAATGTAAATGAGGTTTCTTTAGAAGTGTTATGTAATTGGGTAGAAGTAAGATTTGTGCTAGCGGGAGAGAGGAAATGGAGAGATTTGTTCTAGGAACAAAGTGTTTTAAATATCCATCCGCATATCATTATTAAATTTATTTAACGCGCCTTATTATGTTTTTAGAATGCATGTTTAAGGGTGTATGATGAGACCTAATCAAAGATAATTAATTGGTTGCAAATTACGCAAAAAACCCTTAACATATATTAAGCGTTTTCCTTCCATTGAACGATTCATTCTCGAGATCCAAGATTGACACTGGTTTGTTGGCCAAAGTCAAGACCTGTGTCCATCGCTGATGTGTTTGAATCATGAAGGCTTTGTTCCATATCACATGTCTTATCTAAGTTGTGATTTGTTGGCCAAAGTGACCGGCGTAAACACACACGTATAACGCAAACGCACGTATCGTTCAAGTAGTATAAAAAATATCGATCCCACGAGGACTTAATTCCTACTGTTGTTATTAATTGTTGAATCTATTTATTTACAAATATCTAATTAAATGGAGAAACGAATGATTGTTTGATTGGTTGAATGTGGTTTTACAAAATAAATAAATAAAAAGACAAAAGAAAATACTAAATAAAATAACAAAAGACACAAAGATCTAGGGTCGTGAATCATTCTAATATCATTTAAAAGATGAAGTGGTTATTTTATGTTTGTGTAATAAATCAGTTTACTAACCTGGAACACTAAATTATGCAAAAGCCTCTGTCGATGGTCAGACGCAAATACCCAGTTTAACCCAATTGAACCATATGTCTATGTCAACCAAATTATCTGGATTCATTAAGTTTAAGTTCCAATTATGGCTACCCCCGCCCGACAGGTATATTCCTATCCTGTAAGGAAATCTATTAAAGGGTTATCTATCCTCAAGGAAGATCGTGGACTATTAAGTCTAAGGCTGAAACCTAAAATCCCTATGTCTAGTTCATTTTAGATTTACCACATCAATCTTATTGGTGATCAGACAACAAGAAGCATTAAGCTTAAGACTTAATAAGTAAACCTTTAAATTACGCAAACTATAAAATAACCTCTTATAAACCGATGATATTAGAATTCATCACAACCCCAGATAACTAACACATAACTAGGGCTAGTAACAACTTAAAAGTAAAAGACATAAAGTAAAAATACTGAAAAGTAAAAGACATAAAGTAAAACTGAAAAGTAAAATAAAATAAAATGCTAAGGTAAAAGGAATTACTTTTACTACTACTAATTTAGATATCTCTAATAAAATAATATATAAACTTGTGATTCTTTCTCCAACCAGCCATATAGGCGGTAACCTGATTAAGTCAAATTAAGTCCAACCAGCCAAAAAGGCGGAACCAAAATTAAATTGCCAACTGACCAATCTGGCGGTATCCTTTATTAGTCAGGTTTAAACCAGATTAAAATGAATTACCAACCGACCAATCTGGCGGTATCCTTTTTAAGTCAATATTTTAAATAGTGAATATATTATTTTTAAGGGAGATTAATCTAAATAGTAACAGTAAAAGAATTACCTTTCACCCTAGCTGGGGAAGTTACCTCCTCATGGTAAATAGTAAAAACTGTAAAAAGTAAAAAGTAAAAATTAAATTACTATTATTACAAAACGTAATTAAAATTATTTACAAAACTAAAAACTAAAAATAAAAAAAAAATAAAAACTAAAGAATCTAGAGAGAGAAACTCTCTCTTTAGGTAGAATTCAAGAGAGAGAGAGGTGTGTCGAATTCTGAAATCTGAATCTGAATTTATAGGCAAAATTTGGTTTCCAGCGTCGCGACGCTGAAACAGTGAGACGTGGTCCATTCTCTGCTTGACACGTGGCGAGGCGGCTAAGAGATCAGATCCTTATCCGATGACGTGGCACTGTTCATGACGTCATTGCTTACGTCACGCTGAGGGCGATTGTCGGCAGCGTTAGATAGCTACACGTGGGACCAGCGCACCTTAGCATCTTCGTTGTGATAGCGACACATGGCACGGCGCAAGATAGCCTGATCGGCGCATTTTAGTAGGCGGCGCACGTTAGTAAATTTTCTGATTGGTCCACATGTCCACGGCGCACATTAGTAATTCCGGCGCATTCTGGGCGTCGCGACGCGCAAGGCTTCAGCGTCGCGACGCTGAAATGACGATTTTTCCCTTTTTGTCCAATTTTGTCCATTTTGCCCCAAAATTGTCTCCAATGCTTCCTAAACTATATTTATCTACAAAATAACACAAAACACATCAAAATATTCACAACACTCAAGAAACTATACAAAATATTAGGTTAAATGAGTGGGAAATAGTGATAGAAATACCACTCATCACAAAGTCAAGATCACTTCTTGTCCATCGACATCGATTACGAAGCTTTCCAAGGTCAATGGGTCCCATTTAACTGGAATCATTAAGTTTTTTGTGCCAAAGCCAAGGCCTAGTTGATTCAGAGGAAAAATGTTAGGGAATATATCGGATATATTGGCATATATGAGATATATGTTTCGGACTTGGATGTCCACCTACTAGATCTAGGAATTGGATGAGATCCAATTGATTTTAGAGATCTACCTAGTTAAATATCATACAATTTGTTGGCCAAAGTCAAGGTTGTGTGTTATTTAACGGGATCCTAGCCTACTAGGAAACAAGGTTTCCCGAGTACTCAACAGAGGGTTAGAGGCTCGCCAAAAAATAGTGGGAAGCAAGTATTAAATTTGCAATTTCATTTAGATACTTGCCAATACGCGCTCATTTCAATTTTTCGTCATTTTAATAAATATATTTATTAGTTGGACTAATATTTAATCGTTGTTTTAAATTAAACAGTTGGACTGTATTCAAACTACTTCAAATAACAGTTGATTATATAATTAGATTATAGTAATCAATATATTTGAATTTAACCAATCAAAGTATAGTTGATTATATAGTTAGACTATAGTAATCATTATATTAAATAGTACCTGAAATCGTTGATTCAATAGTTAGACTATTGGAATCAAGATAACTGAAAGATTAGCGTTTAGAAGATAATCATGGGTGAAAATTGTTGGATATTCTAAGGCTCCCAAGGATCATAAATCAAGCATGAACATGTGTGAACACAATCGAGGAAGTCGCGGAATACTTACATCGATCGGTTGAGCAACGCGGTAGGCAACAAAAATTCAAATTCTACTCCTCACAGTCACGGCAAACTGCAGTCCAAGCTCACTGGTTTGGCGTGAATGGTGGTCCTTCGTCAAGCTCCAAGCTTCGTCGAATGGTTCCCGGCTCATGGGTGGACTTCCCTATCACCTTCGCATGATCCCGTAGTGTGCTAGCACTCTTGATTTTGCCACAAAATCACACTTGCTTCCCTTCTAATTTCGGTTCTGGCCAGCAGAAAATGCTCAGCCATTGGGCGTGAGAAAGATGAAGAGAATAAAGAAGAATTGGCTTCCAATTCGTGTGTGAAGAGAGAGAGTGAGATAAGTTGTGTATTTGTTAATTAGATTTCCAAAAATCCAATAAAAACATATATAAAATTGTGTAAGAACTTTCCAAAAGTCAACACAATTTTGGCTCCAAAATAGCATTAAATGCTAGCCATCAACTTCCATCAATCAATCAAATCAAGTGACAAGTTGTCACATCACTCAAAGTGACTAATGATTTGACGCTTGATGCGACTAACTATTTGACGCTTGATTTGACTTGCGTGCCGCACTCGAATTCGAAATGCGAATGCACTCGCAAACAATCTCGGGCTCGGGTTCGCTAATTCCAAATTAACGAATTTTTCGTTGCGTCGTAATTAAATGATTACGCCTAGCGAAGTCACTATTCACGTCGCTAACAAATTAATTCTAAATCAATTCGTTCGCCCGAATTAAAATCTAATTTCAATTCCGCGTCGAAATCCATTTCGTTTAATATATCGAATATATTAATTCATCGATTAATTCCAAATTAATCGTTCTCTCTCTTTAATTGATATTTTATCCCAGATAAAATATCTCCGCAATTAATCCCAGATTAATTTTCTCTCTCATCTTATTAATCCCAGATTAATTAAAGTGCGAGTCATACGTCATCGGTGAATCTTTGGGAAGTGACCCATGAGATCCCCAGATATGTTGGCAGTAAATTCGGTCGTCGGACTATCCGAACACGTAAGTACCTTGTACTACGTTTATACCGAATTACAAGACAAGGTTGGCTTCTAGCAAAGCGCCATGCCTACCCAATTCTCCGGAAACATCCTTACAGGAATAAATGATCTATATCAGGCGTAGTATACATAGTATTGCGTATTTCTGTCCAGTATCAGATGATCACATGCAAGGCATGGGGCTGGTACAGAGTATGCCCCATACGAAACATATATCGGATTACGAGCAACTAGTCTCTTTAATATCGAATAATCATGACCAAGTCATATTATCCCGATGGTTGCAACCTTTTTAGAGAACCAGTTCTGAATCCCTGCGCGATCATCAACTCCATATGACTGGAGTGACACTTCCGTCTTGACATCACACCCAACACACTATGATTCTCAATATACCCAGCATTGGCGTACACAGAACCTGTTAAAGCCCTGGACGACCGCAAAAAAAGTATATTGATTGTCGCAAGTATTAGCGGTGCAAGTCTCAGGTTAAGACCAAATACACCTCCCCTAATTTCGGACTTCCATAGACACATAGTCATACTACCAATGGAATTCCGAGGGGGTCTATCCAGAGCGAAGCTGTTTCCCGTACCATCGGTGAAACACAACCTCCTATTACACTTGCATGAGTATCCTATACCCAAATATATGATAACTATGATGTTGTGCCCTCACAATGCGCACAAGTGTAATACCAGTCTTTTACGCATTCATCGATGTCCAATCTCGATAATGCTCTGACTAGGGATATTTAATGATTTATCCTTCGTGGATTGATACTGTCTCATATCATTCTCAATCCAGGAACAAATCACAGGGACCTTCTTTCATTTATATATCTAGGTGATCTAATCACAAATTATAAGAGTGCAGTCTCATTTGTCACATAGTTAATTTGTACAACAACACCATGACCTGTACAAATAGTGACGCTATGGGTAATAATTGTCCAACAATCTCCCACTTGGCCTATAGCCAGTCACTCGAGTGTCTTACACCCGAACTATGTACGGTTGGCTCAAATTGCTGAGGGAAGGCTTTCGTCAGTGGATTTGCTTGATTATCATCTGATGCGATTTACTCGATCATCATATCGCCACGATGTATGATCCGAACGAATCAGATGAATATCGAAGTATGTATCTGGATCGTTGATGAGACCATTAATTCTTTAGCCTGTGCTCAAGCCTAGCTCAGCTGCTAATAGAATTATATCTAATCTAATTAGATTTGTTTATCAACCCAGAAGGCTTCTATTGCCGCCTCAGCAGCAGCAATAACCCGCATTTGTTGTTTATACGGTAGCAATATCTTGCTTGGAAGATTTCCAGCTCACTGTACCGTTATTCAAACTTTGTAGTACCGTTTGTGACTTATAGTCGTCTTATCGGTTTAGGAAACTTGCAGTGGTGATCCAAGTCACTTCAAGTTCTCATTCTCCACAGATTAAGACAGCATCCTTAGATCTCTAAGATACTAACGGATGTTCTTAACATCAATCCAGTGACTATCACTTGGATTGGCCTGATTGTGACTTCATATGCTCAAAGCGTATGAGACACCAGGTCACGTACATTTTTCAATGTACGATTTCTTGGAGAGTCTTCTCGAAAGCCAAGCTTTCACCGATTATTTTTATATGGGAATATCATTTCCAAGAAATGACATTTTATCATTATTTTATAGGACAATATTGTCAGTGCGCTCCCACTAACCTCCGTATATACACATAATCATTTCGATTTTGAATAAATCATATACCATTATGATTACCTCAAAACGATAATTCCAAGAACCTAATGCTTGCTTCAATCCAAACATGGATCGAATAATCCATAAACTTTGTTTGCTAGTTATTGTACGATTAAACCGACAGGATGTTGTAAACATCCTCCATAAGGTTTCCTTTTCAGGAAAGCGATTTTCCCGTTAAGCTGACATATTTCATAAATGAAACACGCAGCTTTAGCAAGCATTATCCAAATGGATTTACCGTGGCAACACGTAAAAGGTTGAATCGTAATCGACACAATATTGATAAGGATACCTTTCCGCTAAAAGCCTAGCTTTATGCGTTGGTATGTTGCCATCCATGTATGTCTTCCTTGAAGACTAATAGTGTACCAATAGGCACAATGCCTTGTGGTACATCAACTAGTATCCAAACTAAGTTGATGTACATGGAATCCATTTCGGACTTATGACACTTTGTCATAATAGGGAGTCGATACCTTGTATCACTTCCTCATATGTAGTCAGTTGGTATACCTCAAAAGATTAACATCTTTATGAGGTGAGATCAGAAACCCATACCCCAGGTTGTTTTCTGACTCTCTCCGACATATGCGGTTCTTGTGTATTCGAAGATTATTGGAATAGTTTCATCCTTGATGAATTATATGTGTTCCATTAGGAATCGGTGCCTTGAACAGTATTACTCCGATTTTCATCGAGTTTTACTATCCTCCCACTTACCACTGCATATTGGTATTCCTCTCAGGAAAACCGCATGGCGAGCAACAATCTAATTGTTCTCTAGTGAGTTGTATAAGTACTATACTATGTATCCCTAGGATAACCTACAATTTGGCACTTATCCAATTTGGGTTTTAGTTTGGTATCATCGAAACAAATGCCTAGCATACCCAAATATTCAGGAATGAGAAACCCAGTTTCTTTCCTGTTCATATCTAATTTGATATCTGTCAAACAGATTGTTATGGAACCTTATTCTAAATAAGTTCTGTACTATTTATGTTTATCCGTTGAAGGAAATGGTAGCTCAGAGCGATTCATGATTAACCTTATCATGTCCAACAAAATTCGGTTTATCCGTTCGGACACACCGTCAATTTGACGTGTTCCGGGAGGAGTCCTCATTTGAAAGAATACTTTACTCTTTCAAGTATATGAGAAACTTATTGCTTAAGTATTTTCCATTATGGTCTTACCGTGACGGTTTAATACTTTAGCCGATCTATTTCTCTATTTCGTGTCGAAAACTATAAAAGTTTCCGATCTGTGTTCTAAACATAACCATTACGCGATGCCACATCCGTAAAGGTCACGAAATATTCATCTCAACATCTAGCCTAGCTAGACATGGGCCCACTTGCTTCACTATGAACTAGGGCTAACAGATCTGTGGCATTTGCACTTTTACCAAGTAAATAGTGTTTTAGGCACTTTGCCCAATAAACTAGATTTGTAGACTTTATTGGATTGGAATCAAATTAGTCCTAGTACCCACTCTTCAAAAGTGTGGATATACGAGTCTTGTTTGATTGTGTCCCAGAAAACAATGCCATAATTAAGTTTCATCTGATCAAATCAGTTTGAGCTATTTGTTTGTCATGTTTTATATTTGAGATTTATTTATATTCAAAATATAAATACTGTTATTCACATCTAATGTGTTTATCTCAATATCATCTTTATAATAAAAAACACTTTAGTGTTCTAGAATATAAAGGTTCACCCGCAGCGGGTTAAGCACTGATACAGAGATAATGTTTCTAGTCAAACTAGTTACACTATAACAGCTTCCTAATCCTGCTCATAGCAGATTCTGAACATCAGTATATATTTATGTACCACACTAAGTATTTAAAATCTAATTTCAATACTAGTGGTGAATATAATCTATGACAAACATATTTGAAGTCAGAGCCTTGCTCGTCTTCAATTCCTTCATGTCTGCTTTGTCCAAACGGCAGTCACGTTTCAGCGATCCCGTTTGCCACATTTAGGCAGTCATTTTAGGATGATAATGATGATTTTGCCTTTGCCCTTTTCATATTCCAGAAGCCTTTGGCCAAGCCTCGGGTTTTTAGAATATCGAAGTGAAGTGCGACTAGCGCTACTTGCCTAATTGCAAACTTTGACTTTGTCTCCTTGAGAATAGTCATTAATTCTCCAAGAATTATTTAATGCATTTTAGTACTTCTAAGATTCTAAGAATAGATTCTTTGAAGATCCTTCAATTTCATTATCATACTTTAAGGATCTAATCCTTAGTTCTGATGATAAATTAAGGAGTCTATTGCGACAAGCTTAATGGATTAAGCACTTAGTTATCATTACATAAATCTTCCAAAGATTATGCTCGACTGTTTGCTTAACACCGGGTTTAGGCATAATATGTTATTTTATCAATAAAGTAACTTATTATTTTCCCCAGACCATCCTGAAGTTTATTCCCAATTTGAAAATTAAGACATTTAAATACATTTTCCCTAGGGATTATGTTTAAATGCCAATCTTTCAATTATATCTTGATTTTAATAGTCCAACTATTTAATCAACGAACGATTCGGTACTATTTATTATAATGATTACAATAGTCCAACTATTTAATCAACTATAATTTAATAGATTAAAATCAATTAATATGATTACTATAATCCAATTATAAAATCAACTATAAATGAATAGTTTGAATATAGTGTAAGAGTTCAAAATCAGTCCCAAGATCAACAAATCATGCATAAAAACCGCATATGAACACATCAAAGGAGGTCGGATATACTCACATTGAATTTTCGGTTTTGATGAATGAAGAACAAGGTGCGATTTTGCCTCCCTCCAAGCTCGGCAATGGCTTCTGGAACTGCAGTGAACGCACGGTGGTGGACTGGTTCGGCTTCCTCCATGTTCGGCCATTGATGAGCACCCTTGAAGCTCAAAGCTCAGCTTTCCAAGCTCATGAAGACACTTCCCTATCACCTAGTATCACTCAAGGTGTGCTAGCACTTATCATCTTCCTTGCATCTCCATTTTCTCCGGTGAAACCAGAAAAAATGAAGAAGAAACGGCAGTGAAGCGTGAGATGCAGAAGAAGAAAAAGAAGGGAGATGAGAAAACCGTGTACTGCATGTGAGAGAGAGAAGGCAAATTGTTTTACTTATATTTTATTTCCAAAATAAAATCAAACAAAAGCCTTTTCATTTACCAAATACACAAAAGTCAAAAAAGCAAAAAGCTTTCATCATTTCAACTTTTACTTTAAGTCACATCACATCACTTTAATAAAGTGACATGTTGTCAAGTCACACCACTCAAAGTGACAATTGATTTGACGATTGATGCGACTAGCGATTTGACGCTTTTGATGTGACTCGCGTGCCGCGCTCGAATTCGAAATGCGAATGCGCCTCGCAATCACTCTCGGCTCGGTTTCGCTATTCCAAATTAAAACGAATTTTCCGTCGCGTCGTAATTAAGTGATTACGCCTAGCGAATTCACTATTCACGTCGCTAACGAATTAATTCTAAATTAATTCGTTTGCCCGAATTAAAATCTTAATTTTTAATTCCGTGTCGAATCCAATTTCGATTAATACTCGAATATATTAATTTAATCGATTAATTCCAAATTAATCGTTTCTCTCTCTTTAATTAATATTTTAATCCCAGATAAAATATCTCCGCAATTAATCCCAGATTAATTTTCTCTCTCATCGAATTAATCCAGATTAATTCTATCTCTCTCTTCTAATTAATCCCAGATTAATCAAAGTGCGAGTAATACGTCATCGGTGAATCTTCAGGAAGCGACCATGAGATCCCGGATATGTTGGCAGTAAATACGATCGTCGGACTGTCCGAACACGTAAGTACCTCGTACTACGTTTATATCGATTTACAAGACAAGGTTGGCTTCTAGCAAAGCGCCATGCCTACCCAATTCTCCAGAAATATTCTTACAGGAATATATAGATCTGTATCAAGCGTAGTATACCGTAGTATTGTGTATATTGGCCCAGTATCGGATATTCACGTGCTAGGCCTGGGCTGGATAAGTGTCTGCCCGTACGAAGCACATGTCGGATGTCTGGTAACTCGTCTCTATAATCGGATATACATGACCTTGTCATAATATCCCGATGGCCGCGCAGCACTTAGAGCACTAATACCGTATCCTGCGTGACATCATCTCCATATGACTGAAGTGATACTTCCATCTTGACATCACACCCAATACTCTACGACTCTCTGATAAACCCAGAAGTGGTGTACACAGAACCGGTTAAAGCCCCCTACCACCAACCAAGTTTATCGATTATCGTAAGTATTAGCGGTGCAAGTCTCAGGTTAAGACTATACACACCTACCTTGATTTCGGCCTCCCATAGACACATAGTCATAATACCAATGGTTCCGAGGGGTCTATCCAGAGTGAAGCTGTTTCCCGTACCCTCGGTGAAACACGACCTCCTATCGCACTTGCATAAGTATCCAACACTTATATATATGAGAACTATGCCGTTGTGCCCTCACATACGTGCACAAGTGCAATACTAGCCTATTCCGCATTATCGATGTCCAGTCTCGATAATACTACGGCTAGGGATATTTAATGATTAAACCTTCGGGGACTGATACTGTCTCATATCATTCTCAATCCAGGAACTAATCATAGGGACCTCTCTCATTTATATATCTATGGTGATCTAATCACAATGATGAGAGTGCAATTTCCTTATTACATAGTTAATTTGCTACAACAACACAATGATCTGTGCAAATAGTGACGCTATGGGTCATATTATCCAACAATCTCCCACTTGGCACATAGCCAGTCACTCGAGTGTCTAACACCCGAACTATGTACAATTCGCTCAAATTGCTGAGGAAAGGTTTTCGTCAGCGGATTTGCTTAATTATCGTCTGACGCGATTTACACGATCTCACATCGCCACGATGTATGATCCGAACGAATCAGATGATATAGAAGTATATATCTGGATCGTCGATGAGACCTTTAATTCTTTAGCCTGTGCTGACGCCTAGCTCAGCTGCTAACAGAATTATATCTAATCTAATTAGATTTATTATCGATCCAAATGGCTTCTATTGCTGCCTCAGCTGCAGCAATAATCCGCATTTGTTGTTAATTCGGCAACAGTTATCTTGCTCGGAAGATTCCAACTCACTGTCCCAGTGTTTCAAACTTTATAGTACCGCAGTATTTACCGGTTTGGAAACTTGCAACAGTGATCCCAGTCACTTCAAGTTCTCCATCTCCATAGTTTAAGACAACATCTTTAGTTCTCTCAGATACTAACAGATGTTCTTTAATCTTCAATCCAGTGACTATCACTTGGATTGACCCGATAGTGACTCCATATGCTCAAAGCGTAGGAACACCAATATAAGTACATTTTAAATGTACAATTTCTCAGAGAGTGTTACCAACTCCAATCTAGCCCAGTAGATCTTTATTCCTTGAATAAAGGTTGTTACTCCCCAGAATTCTACGGAGAATTTCTTATGAAAGCCAAGCTTTCACCGATTGTTTTATGGGAATTTCATTGTCAGTGCCCTCTCCCACTAACCTCCTTATATACACAAGAATTATTTCGTTTTGAGTCCAAATCATAAACTATTATGATTATTTCAAAACGTCAGTTCCAAGAACCCATGCTTGCTTCAATCCAAACATGGATTGAATAATCCGCAAACCTTGTTTTTCGGTTATACCAATCGTCAGAATGTTGTAAACATTCTCCAAAAGGTTTCCTTTTCAGGAAAGCGATTTTGATTTGTAACTGACATATTTCATAAATGAAATATACAGTTATCAACAAGCCTCTTCAAAATGGATTTACCATGGCAACAGGTAAAAGGTTGAACCATTATTAACACAATGTTGATAACGATACCTTTCCGTCAAAAAGCCTAGCTTTGTACGTTGGTATGTTGTTTCCATGTATGTCTTCCTTCCTACATGTACCAATAGGCACAATGCTTTGTGGTAAACACAACTAGTATCCAAAATAGTTGTTAAACATGGAATCCATTCCGAACTCATGGCACTTTGCCATAACAGGGAGTCGATACCTCGTATCACTTCCTCAAAACCGTAGTCGGATGGTACACCACCATAAGATTAACATCTTAATGAGGTTAGATCAGAAACCCATACCCTAGGTTGTTTTCTGACTCTATCCGATCTACCCGATTTCTTGTGTTATTTGAAGATTAATGGTACAGATTCATCATAGATGAATTGTTTGTGTTCCATTAAGGACTTCGTGCTTTGAATAGTATTACTCTGATTTTCATCGAGTATCACTATCCTCCCACTGACCACTCCACTGCATATCGGTATTCCTCTCAGGAAAACCGCATGTTGAGCAACATCACATTGTTCTCATGTGGGATTTATAAGTACTATACTTATGGTTTCCCTTAGGATAACCTATATTGGCACTAATCCAATTTGGGTTCTTAGTTTGGTATCATCCAAACTTTATGCCTGGCATACCCAAATTATCAGGAATGAGAAACCTCGTTTCTTTCCTGTTCATATCCTATATGATATCTGTCAAACAGATTAATATGGAACCTTATTCTAAATAAGTCTTGCACTGTTAATACATATCCTTTGAAGGAAATGATAGCTCAGAGCGACTCGTGATAAACCTTATCATGTCCAACAAAATTCGGTTTTAGTTCGGACACACCGTCTAACTGACATGTCTCGTTTAATTGTGTCCTAGACAACAATGCCATAAATAAGTCTCTATTGATCAAATCAATTTGAGCTATTTATTTGTCATTTATATGTTTGAGATTTTATTATATTCAAAATATAAATTCTGTTATTTACATCTAATGTATTTATCTCAGTATCATCTTTATATAATAAAACACTTTAGTGTTTTAGAATATAAAGGTTCACCCGCAGTGGGTTAAACACTGATAAAGAGATAATGTTTCTAGTCAAACTAGTTACATTATAACAGTTCCTAATTTAAGTACACACCCCAAATGGTAGTTCCTAAACTTAGGTATCTACGGTCGAAACAGCGACTTTCGTCCGTTTCCGATTCGCAGAGAAATCTCAGCTTGAAGTCAGTATCCTGCTCAAAGCAGATTCTGAATATCAATACATATATATTATGTACCACACTAAGTATTTAAAATCTAATTTCAATACTAGTTGTGAACATAACTAAGACAAACATTTTTAAAGTTAGAGCCTCGCCCTTTCTTTAATTCCTTCGTGTCTTCCATATCCAATGGTAGTCACTTTGGGATATGTCAATTATCCTTTTCAATATTTCACAAACCTTTGGCCAAGCCTTGGGTTTCGGAATATCGAAAACGATGTGCACCTCGTGCTACATGCCCAATTGCAAACTTTGACTTTATCTTCTCTAGAATAGTCTTAATTCTCCAAGGAATTACAATTGCAATTTTAATACTTCTTAAATCAAAAAAAAAAAATTAGATTTATGACAAGTATATTAATTAAGCATTAAAGTCATCATCACATGAATCTTCCAAAGATTTTATGCTCTACTTATATTGCTTAATTTGGGGCTTAAGGTATAATAAGTTATTTTATCAAATAAAGTAACCTATTATTTATTCCCAATTTGAAAATTAAATCATTTAAAATATTTTAAATCCCGATTATATTTTAAATATCCAACTTTTCAATTTCTTATCTTGATTACAATAGTCCAACTATTTAATCAACGATTAGTGGTACTATATATATTATAATGATTATAATAGTCCAACTATATAATCAAATATAATCCAAATTAATTAACCTCAATTACATTGATTACTATAATCCAATTATAAAATCAACTGTAAACTGAAATTAATTAATTCAAATATATTGATTAATATAATCCAATTATATATAATCAAGTATAATACAGTCCAACTGTTTATTAAAACAACAATTTAAATATTAGTCCAACTAACATTTAATATTACGACGAAATAATTTAAATGAGCGCGTTTAGCGAGTATTCGAACGAATGTTGCAAATTCAATACTTGCCTCCCACTATTTTTCGTCGAGCCTAAACCCTCTGTCGAGTACTCGGGAAACCGTGTTTCCTAGTGGGCTAGGATCCCGTTTAAAGTATCATACAATCCTGACTTTGGTCAATAAAAATTGTATGATAATTAACAAGGTAGACGTCGAAGATCAATTGGATCCCATCCAACTCCTAGATCCAGTAGGTGGACATCCAAGTCCGAAACATATATCTAATATATGCCTATATATCGAATATATACCCTACCCGTTTTCCTCTGAATCAACTAGGCCTTGGCTTTGGCCAAAAACAAACCTAGTGATCCCAGTCAAGCGTGGACCCATTGACAGGGAAGCTTCGTAATCAAATGTCTATGGACAAGAAGTGGTCTTGAATTTGGTCAAAAACAAACCACAACTTGGACACGACACCGATATATAACAAAGCCTCGTGATTAAAGCACCATCTTTGACTGACAAGGGCTTGACTTTGGTCAAAAACAACCCCTGACAATCTCCGATCTTGAGCAAGAATCACTCAATGGAAGGAAATGACGCTTGAATATTTAACGAGGGTTTTTCGCGTGCAAATTGGCTACCAATTTAATTATCTTTGTTAAGGTCTCATCATCATACACCCTTAAACATGCATTCTAATACATAATAAAGCGTATATGAAAATAAAATAATAATGATATGCGGATGGATACTTAACACATGATCCTAGATCAATCTCTCCCTTTCTCACTCAAGCTAGCACTTGTACTATTTCTATTTCTACCCGTTACACTACACTTCTAAAGAAACCTCTTTTACATGGAGGGGAATAGGTGAGAAGAGAATACAATGAAATAGGAGATAAGGCTGGACCGCAGGTCCAATTAATAAATCAAATTTATTACAATTTCCAAAATCGCCCACCCGACTAATATCCATCCGATATACATTATTCAACATCACAACCATGTATTCATACAAGCATGTTATCAATCAATCAATCAAATTAATTAATCTTGATTATTAGTGACCATCCAATGTTCAAACAAAGATTTGATTTTTGTTCGAGTCAAACTCGTTTTGCAAACATGTACTCAAAGTACAATTTCTACGAATTAAATTAAATTACATAATTAAATCCAATTTAATACGTATTTAATTCTAATTCATTATTTAATTCTAAATTAAATATTACACTTTTATTAACGAACCTTTACGACTTAAATTCCAAATTAATCGCAACGGGTCTCAAAGCCCGATAAACATCTAATGTTTATTTAATTAAAGTCCAATGGGCTTTTAATTAATTTCTATAGGCGTGGACTTTTGGTCAAATCGGGTCAAACCGAACAACCAAAATCCAATCCGGAGTTACCCCATAAGCCTTTAAATTAATTTTGGCCCATTAGGCCCAATTAAATAATTAAGGTCCATTAAGTCATAATTGGACATTTTGGATTCGGTTTTGGGGCCTAATTGGATCCAACCATTTTGCCTAAACCCAACTTTGTTACAACAAAGCCCAAAAGCCCAATTACACCTAATAAGCCCAATTTCCAAAATCAAGCTCAAATTAATTAACTTATAAAATTCCAAATTTCACAATTAATTAACCTAAGTGTAATACACAATCAATTACCCAATTAACATTTCTAAAATATCATTAGCCTAATTAATCATGCACTTTAAACACCAATAGTGTCCAACACAAATCAATTAAAATCAAACCCAATAAACATGCTTTCAAGTCTCGGCAATTAGGGGTTTTTTTTCAATTCGATTCGGTTTCAATCCAATTGAATCCACAATCATAATTTACCAAATCAATTCAACTCATCCAATGAATCAACAACAAAATCACAATGAATTTCATGTCCCTTAAAATTCGGCCAAGCCACTTAAAAGGGAAAAATGTTCCAAATCAAAATTCAATCCAATTGAACTTCAAAACAACATTAACCAATTGTTTTAAGTCATCCAATGATCAAACAAAACAAAATTACCAAGACATTAGGGTTCTTCCAATTTTTCGGCCAAGCCTCCAATTTGGGGAAATTGAATCCAATCCAATTTCATGAAATTGATCACACACAATCTCAATTAAACATGTTCTAAGCATACTTAAACATCCAATTCAATTAAAACATGCTTAAACACATTTTACCCAATTTCAAGTTTCATTTCAACCTAAAGAATTGGGGAAAATTGATCTAATCCATTTTTCTTGAAATTGATCATGCACAACTTCAATTCAACCTCATTCAAGCATAATGCATCAAACAATTCAACCAATCATGCCTAAATCGAGTTTACCCAAATTAAAGTTTTGAAAAAATAAGCAAATTGGGGAAAATCAATCCAATCAATTTTTTTTTATCAAATTGATTACATACAACTCAATTCAATCATATATAATCATTCTCAAAACAATCAATTAGACAGAATCAAGCTAAAATCAAAAAGCTTCAAATTTGCTCAAGAACCCTAATTCGGTTTTCATGCATCAAAAGCTCATGATACCATTGTAAGAGTTCAAATCAAGTCCCAAGATCAACAAATCATGCATAAAAAACCGCATATGAACACATCAAAGGAGGTGCGGAATATACTCACATTGAATTTCGGTTTTGATGAATGAAGAACAAGGTGCGATTTTGCTCCCTCCAAGCTCGGCAATGGCTTCTGGAACTGCAGTGAACGCACGGTGGTGACTGGTTCGGCTTCCTCCATGTTCGGCCATTGATGAGCACCCTTGAAGCTCAAAGCTTCAAGCTTTCCAAGCTCATGAAGACACTTCCCTATCACCTATGTATCACTCAAGGTGTGCTAGCACTTATCATCTTCCTTGCATCTCCATTTTCTCGGTGAAACCAGAAAAATGAAGAAGAAACGGCAAAAAACGGAAGAAGAAAGTGAACCTGAGATGCAGAAGAAGAAAAATAGAGGGAGATGAGAGAAAACCGTGTACTGCATGTGAGAGAGAGAAGGCAAATTGTTTTACTTATATTTATTTTTATTTTATTTCCAAAATAAAATCAAATACAAAAGCCTTTTCATTTACCAAATACAAAGTCAAAAGCAAAAAGCTTTCATCATTTCAACTTTTACTTTAAGTCACATCACATCACTTTAATAAAGTGACATGTTGTCAAGTCACATCACTCAAAGTGATAATTGATTTGACGATTGATGCGACTAGCGATTTGACACTTGATGTGACTCGCGTGCCACGCTCGAATTCGAAATGCGAATGCGCTCGCAATCACTCTCGGGCTCGGGTTCGCTAATTCCAAATTAACGAATTTTCCGTCGCGTCGTAATTAAGTGATTACGCCTAGCGAATTCACTATTCACGTCGCTAACGAATTAATTCTAAATTAATTCGTTCGCCCGAATTAAAATCTAATTTTAATTCCGCGTCGAAATCCAATTTCGATTATATATCGAATATATTAATTTATCGATTAATTCCAAATTAATCGTTCTCTCTCTTTAATTAATATTTTATCCCAGATAAAATATCTCCGCAATTATCCCAGATTATTTTCTCTCTCATCGAATTAATCCAGATTAATTCTATCTCTCTCTTCTAATTAATCCCAGATTAATCAAAGTGCGAGTAATACATCATCGGTGAATCTTCAGGAAGCGACCCATGAGATCTCCGGATATGTTGGCAGTAAATACGATTGTCGGACTGTCCGAACACGTAAGTACCCTCGTACTACGTTTATATCGATTTACAAGACAAGGTTGGCTTCTAGCAAAGCGCCATGCCTACCCAATTCTCCAGAAATATTCTTACAGGAATATATAGATCTGTATCAAGCGTAGTATACCGTAGTATTGTTATATTGGCCCAGTATCGGATAATCACGTGCTAGGCCTGGGGCTGGATAAGTGTCTGCCCCGTACGAAGCACATGTCGGATGTCTGGTAACTAGTCTCTATAATCGGATATACATGACCTTGTCATAATATCCCGATGGCCGCGCAGCACTTAAGAGCACTAATACCGTATCCTGCGTGACATCATCTCCAATGACTGAAGTGATACTTCCATCTTGACATCACACCCCAATACTCTACGACTCTCTGATAAACCCAGAAGTGGTGTACACAGAACCGGTTAAAGCCCCCTACCACCAAGACCAAAGTTTATCGATTATCGTAAGTATTAGCGGTGCAAGTCTCAGGTTAAGACTATACACACCTACCTTGATTTCGGCCTCCCATAGACACATAGTCATAATACCAATGGATTCCGAGGGGTCTATCCAGAGCGAAGCTGTTTCCCGTACCATCGGTGAAACACGACCTCCTATCACACTTGCATAAGTATCCAACACTTATATATATGAGAACTATGCCGTTGTGCCCTCACATACGTGCACAAGTGCAATACTAGCCTATTCCGCATTATCGATGTCCAGTCTCGATAATACTACGGCTAGGGATATTTAATGATTAAACCTTCGGGGACTGATACTGTCTCATATCATTCTCAATCCAGGAACTAATCATAGGGACCTCTCTTCATTTATATATCTATGGTGATCTAATCACAAATGATGAGAGTGCAATTTCCTTATTACATAGTTAATTTGCTACAACAACACAATGATCTGTGCAAATAGTGACGCTATGGGTCATATTATCCAACATATAGTCCAACTATTTATTAAAAAACAACATTTAAATATTAGTCCAACTAACATTTAATATATAACGACGAATGATATTTGATTTGAGCGTGTATGGCAAGTAATTAAACGAATATTGCAAATTCAATTCTTGCCTCCCACTATTTTTCGGCAAGCCTCTAACCCTCTGTCGAGTACTCGGGAAACCGTGTTTCCTAGCGGGCTAGGATCCCGTTAAATATCACACAATCTTGACTTTGGCCAACAAATTGTATGATAATTAACTAGGTAGATCTCTATGATTGATTGGATCCAATTCAATTCCTAGATCCGGTAGGGGGGCATCCAAATCTGAAACATATATCTTATATATGCCAATACATCCAATGTATTACCTAACCTTTTTCCTCTGAATCAACTAAGCCTTGGCATTGGCACAAAAAACTTAGTGATCCCAGTTAAGCGCGACCTATTGACCATGGAAAGCTTCGTAATCAATGTCGATGGACAAGAAGTGGTCTTGACTTTGGCCAACAAAACCACAACTTGGACAAGACACTGATATGGAGCAAAGCCTTCGTGATTCAAACACATCCTCGACAGACAAAGGCCTTGACTTGGCCAAAAACCAATGCCGTCTTAGATCTTGAGTGAGAATCACTCAATGGAAGGAAAAACGCTTAATATTTGCGAGGGTCTTTTCGCGTGCAAATTGGCAACCAATTTATTATCTTTGTTAAAGTCTCATCATCATACACCCCCTTAAACATGTTCAAATACTAATAAAGCAAAAGCGCGTATAATAAAATAATAATGATATGCGGATGGATACTTTACACATTGATCCTAGATCAAATCTCTCCCTTTCTCTCTCCCGCTAGCACAATTTTCTTCTATACCGTTACACTACACTTCTAAAGAAACCTCATTTACATTGAGGGGAATATGTGGAGAAGAGAATACAAAGAATAGGAGGTGATAAGGCTGGACACGCAGGTCCAATTTAATAAATCAAATTTTACAATTTCTAAAATTATCTCACCCATCTAATATCCATCCGATATACATTATTCATGCATCACAACCATGTATTTATACAAGCATGTTATCAATCAATCTAATCAAATTAATTAATCTGATAATTAGTGACCATCCAATGTTCAAACAACGATTTGATTTTGCTCGAGTCAAACTCGTTTTGCGAATAAGTACTCAAAGTACGAATTCTCGAATTAAATTAAACTACATCATTAAATCCAATTTAATATGCATTCAATTCTAATTCGTTATTTAATTCCAAATTAAATACTACATTTTATTAATAAACCTTTTACGACTTAAATTCCAAATTTAATCGCAACGGGTCTCAAAGCCAGATTAACGTCCAACGTCAATTTAATTAAAGTCCAATGGGCTTTTAATTAATTCCTTAAGGCGTGGACTTTTGGTCAACTCGGGTCAAACCCAATAACCAAAGTCCAATCCGGGAGTTACCCCATAAGCCTAGAAATCAATCTTGGCCCACTAGGCCCAATTAAACTTTAAAGGTCCATTTGTCGCATTTGCGCTTTATGGAAGCGGTTTTGGGCCCAATTGGATCCAACCAATTTTGCCTAAACCCAACTTTGTACAACAAAGCCCATAAGCCCATTTACAACACAACAAGCCCAATTTCCAAAATTAGCCCATTCAATTAAACTACCAAATTCCAAATTCCCAATTTAATTACCTAAAGTGCATTACAAAATTAATTATCCAATTAACATTCCTAAAACATCAATTAGCCTAATTAATCATGCTCTTCATCATTAAATCATGTCCAACACAATTTAATCAAAAATCAAACCCAATTACATGCTCTTATGCTCTCGGTAATTTGGGGAATTTTGTACCAATTAAATTCCACAATCAACATTAAATCATTATTCCCGAATGATTTCCAACACATCCAATGATCAAAATCAAAAATTCCAAGACAACATTTAGGGCACCACATTCGGCCAAGCCTCAACAATTTGGGGAAAAATGATCCAATCCAATTTTCTTGAAATTGATCCAATCAATCTTCAATTCAACATCAATTAAGATTTAAGCATACAAAATCATCCAAGTTCATATAAACATGCTCCAAATCAATTTACCCAAATTTTAACCCTAAACTTTTCATGCTTTTAACCATGCTCTGATACCATTGTTGGATATTCTAAGGGTCCCAATGATCATAAATCAAGCATGAACATGTGTGAACACAATCGAGGAAGTCACGGAATACTTACATCGATCGGTTGAGCGACGCGGTAGGCAACAAAACTTCAAATTCTGCTCCTCATAGTCACGGCAAACTACAGTCCAAGCTCACTGGTTTGGCGTGAATGGTGGTCCTTCGTCAAGCTCCAAGCTTCGTCGAATGGTTCTTGGCTCATGGGTGGACTTCCCTATCACCTTCGTATGATCCTGTAGTGTGCTAGCACTCTTGATTTTGCCACAAAATAACACTTGCTTCCCTTCTAATTTCGGTTCTGCCCAGTAGAAAATAAAACCAGAAAATGCTCAGCCATTGGGCGTGAGAAAGATGAAGAGAATAAAGAAGAATTGGCTTCCAATTCGTATGTGAAGAGAGAGAGTGAGAGAAGTTGTGTATTTGTTAATTAGATTTCCAAAAATCCAATAATAAAATATATACAAAAATTGTGTAAGAGCTTTCCAAAAGTCAACACAATTTTGGCTCCAAAATAGCATTAAATGCTAGCCATCAACTTCCGTCAATCAATCCATCAATCAATCAAATCAAGTAACAAGTTGTCACATCACTCAAATTGACTAATGATTTGACGCTTGATGTGACTAACGATTTGACGCTTGATTTGGCTTGCGTGCCGCACTCGAATTCGAAATGCGAATGCGCTCGCAAACAATCTCGGGCTCGGGTTCGCTAATTCCAATTAACGAATTTTTCGTTGCGTCGTATTAAATGATTACGCCTAGCGAAGTCACTATTCACGTTGCTAACGAATTAATTCGAAATCAATTTGTTCGCCCGAATTAAAATCTAATTTCAATTCCGTGTCGAAATCCAATTTCGTTTAATATATCGAATATATTAATCATCGATTAATTCCAAATTAATTGTTCTCTCTCTTTAATTGATATTTTATCCCAGATAAAATATCTCCGCAATTAATCCCAGATTAATTTTCTCTCTCATCTTATTAATCCCAAGATTAATTAAAGTGCGAGTCATACGTCATCGATGATCTTTGGGAAGCGACCCATGAGATCCCCGGATATGTTGGCAGTAAATTCGGTCGTCGGACTATCCGAACACGTAAGTACCTTGTACTACGTTATACCGAATTACAAGACAAGGTTGGCTTCTAGCAAAGCGCCATGCCTATCCAATTCTCCGGAAACATCCTTACAGGAATAAAGGATCTATATCAGGCGTAGTATACGTAGTATTGCGTATTTCTGTCCAGTATCAGATGATCACATGCAAGGCCTGGGGCTGGTACAGTGTATGCCCCATACGAAGCATATATCAGATTACGAGCAACTAGTCTCTTTAATATCGGATAATCATGACCAAGTCATATTATCCCAACGGTTGCAACCTTTTTAGAGAACCAGTTCTGTATCCCTGCGCGATCATCAACTCCATATGACTGAGTGACACTTCCGTCTTGACATCACACCCAACACACTACGATTCTCAATATACCCAGCGTTGGCGTACACAGAACCTGTTAAAGCCCTGGACGACCGCAACCAAAGTATATTGATTGTCGCAAGTATTAGCGGTTGCAAGTCTCAGGTTAAGACCAAATACACCTACCCTGATTCGCACTTCCATAGGACATATAGTCATACTACCAATGGAATTCTGTTGGTATTTTCTAAGGTCCCAAGATCAAACAAGACATGAAAACATGCGTGAATACACCAATGAAGATAGCGGAATACTTACATTGATCGGTTATGTCGATTTGAAGACGAATCAAGGCCAAAACGTACTGCCTTGCTCACGCCACTGCAACCAGTCCATGCTCAATGTCTTGGCAGTTTCGGGTCTCAAAACGAAGCTCCAAACTCCATCGGATGAGTCCCGCCTCATGGTCGAACCTCCCTACCACCTTCGCAAGACTCGTAGTGTGCTAGCACTTGCGGTTTTCACCATGAAAACCCAACTCTTGCTTCCCTAAAGTCACGCCCAACTGGTTGAAAACAGTGAAGAATGGCCACCATTGCCGTGAGAGAGGAAGAGAGAATTGAGAGAGATGAAAATTTGTATTAAGTTAAAAATGATTTACCAAAAATCAATTTATATTTATGCCATAATATTTATTAAATTAATAATAAAATTATGACACAAAGCATGCAATGGCTTAGAGTGTCAAACACTCAAACTCCATGCAATGACATTGAGTGCAATGTACACAATCTACATGCAAAGCATTAGAATGACATGTGTCATGTGGGCCCCACACGTTTCCAAATGAAGTGGGCCCACGTGCACTCACGCGTTCGGGTTCGATATTTCCGAAATACCGAGCTTACGTCGCGACGTTAATTCAATCGAATTTAAATAAATAATTGCGCCTGGCGAAATTATTATTTACGTCGCTAACGAATTAATTCTAAATTAACTCGTTTGCCCGAATTAAAATGATTTTAATTCCGCGTCGAAATCTAATTTCGTCTAATATATCGAATATATTAATACATCGATTAATTCCGAATTAATCGTTCTCTCTCTTTAGACGACATTTTATCCCGGATAAAACATCCGTTATTAATCCTAGATTAATTTTCTCTCTCTTCTGTATAATCCCAGATTATTCAAGAGTGCGAGTTGTGCGTCATCGGTGGATTATCGGGAAGCGACCCATGAGATCCCCGGATAATCTGGCAGTAAATACGGTCGTCGGAGTGTCCGAATCACGTACGTACCAAGTACTACGTTCTACCGATTTACGAGACAAGGTCGACTCCTAGCAAAGCACCAAGTCTACCCAATTCTCCGGACATATCCATTTAAGAATATTAAGATCTGTATCAAGCGTAGTATACTAATGTATTGTGCATATTGGCCCAGTATCGGATAGTCACGTGCTAGGGCTGGGGCTGGATAAGTGTCTGCCCCGTCCGAAACACATGTCGGATGTATGGTAACTAGTCTCTATAATCGGATATTCATGACCTGGTCATAATATCACGATTGGATGCGCATCACTTAAGAGCACTAATACCGTATCCTGCGTGACATCATCTCCAATATGACTGAAGTGATACTTCCGTCTCGATCACACACCAATACACTACGACTCTCTGATAAACCCAGAAGTGGTGTACGCAAACGGGTTAAAGCCTGTACCACCAAGACCAAAGTCTACCGATTATCGCGAGTATTAGCGATGCAAGTCTCAGGTTAAGACTATACACACCTACCTTGATTTCGGCCTCCCATAGACACATAGTCATAATACCAATGGGATTCCGAGGGGTCTATCCAGAGCGAAGCTGTTTCCCGTACCATCGGTGAAACACGACCTCCTATCGCACTTGCATAAGTATCCAATACTTATATATATGAGAACTATGTCGTTGTGCCCTCACAACGCGCACAAGTGCAATACTAGCCTATTCCGCATTATCGATGTCCAGTCTCGATAATACTACGGCTAGGGATATTTAATGATTAATCCTTCGTGGACTGATACTGTCTCATATCATCTCAATCCAGGAACTAATCATAGGGACTCTTTTCATTTATATATCTAAGGTGATCTAATCACAAATGATGAGAGTGCAATTTCCTTGTTACATAGTTAATTTTGCTACAGCAACACAATGTTCTGTGCAAATAGTGACGCTATGGGTCATATTATCCAACAATTCCGAGGGGGTCTATCCAGAGCGAAGCTGTTTCCCGTACCTCTTATTACACTTGCATGAGTATCATATACCCAAATATATGAGAACTATACGTTGTGCCCTCACAACGCGCACAAGTGTAATACCAGTCTTTTACGCATTCATCGATGTCCAATCTCGATAATGCTCTCACTAGGGATATTAATGATTTATCCTTCGTGGATTGATACTGTCTCATATCATTCTCAATCCAGGAACAAATCACAGGGACCTCCTATCATTTATATATCTAGGTGATCTAATCACAAATGATAAGAGTGCAATCTCCTTTGTCACATAGTTAATTTGTACAACAACACCATGATCTGTACAAATAGTGACGCTATGGGTCATAATTGTCCAACAAAAATGTCTTTAAACAGCTCTAATTTTCAAATTGGGAATAAAACCTCAGGATAGTCCTGGAAACTGAGAAGTTATTCTTTTTGATAGAACAACATCTCGGGCCTAAGCCCGAAGTTGAGCAAATAGTAGAACATGATATTTGGAATATTCATGTGATGATAACTTTAGTACTCAATCCTTTATGTTAAATGCAATGAAACTTTAATTCCATCGTCAGAATTAAGGATTAGATCCTTGTAACATTATGTTGAAATTAAAGAATCTTCATAGATCTATTCTTAGATCTTAGAAGTACAAATTGCAAAAGAAGCTCTTTCGTTCACTAATGTCAGAGGGTACATCTGTCGAGCACTTGGTGTCGCAGATGATTGCTGACATCGATCAGCTAGGTTAGCTGGGCATTACCTACATGACCGAGACTACCAAAGATTTGATCTTATAGTCTCTACCCGAAAGTTGAGGCAGGTTCATTATGAATCAAGAGTAAACTGTTGGAGAGTAGATGACTATGCTCAATGAGGCAGAGCCAGAGCTTCTAAAAGGGGCAAAGGCAAAATCATCACAATCTTCTAGGAAAACAAAGGAAATATCCCAAGATGTCTGCCTAAACTGTGGCAAACGGGGTCACTGGAATCATGACTACCGTATGGATAAGGCAGACATGAAGGAAATGAAGAAGGGCAAGGCTCTGGCTTCAAGTATGTTTGTTATAAACATGTTCACTATTAGTTTCAAGATTGGATTTTTGATACTAGATGTGGTACATAAATATGTACTGGTGTGCAGAATCTGCTGACAAGCAGGATACTGACTTCAGATGAGATATATCTAAGAATCGAAAATGGGACGAAAGTCGCTGTTTTAACCGTAGAGACCTAAGTTTATGAACTACCCTTCGGGTGTGTACTTAAATTAGGAAACTGTTATAATGTAACTAGTTTGACTAGAAACATTATCTCTATATCAGGGTTTAACCTATTGCGGGTATACCTTTATATTCTAGAACACTAAAGTATTTTATTTTATAAAGATGATATTGAGATAAACACATTAGATATGAATAACAGTATTTATATTTTGAACATAAATAAATCTCAAACATATAACATGACAACAAAATATCTCAAACTGAATAAATCAGATGAGACCTATTTGTTGCATTGTTGTCTGAGACACATTAACAAGACTCGTATATCCACACTTTCGAAGAGTGGGTACTAGGACAGATTTGATTCTAATCAAATAATGTCTACAAATCTAGTTTATTAGGCAAAGTGCCTAAAACACCTTTTTACTTGGTAAAAATGCAAGTGCCAACGATCTGTTAGCCCTTGTTCATAGTGACGTAAGTGGGCCCATGTCTAGCTAGGCTAGAGGTGGATATGAATACTTCGTAACCTTTACGGATGTGGCATCGCGTTATGGTTTTGTGTTTCTTATGAAACACGAATCGGAAACTTTTGATAAATTCAAAGAGTTTCGACACGAAGTAGACAAACAGATCGGCTAAGTATTAAAACATCATGATTGGACCGTGATGAAAATATTTAAGCAATAAATTTCTCGATTACTTGAAAGAGTATAGTATTCTTTCAATATGGACTCCTCCCGGAACACCTCAATTGAGCCGTGTGTCCAAATTGAGAAACCGAATTTTGTTGGACATGATAAGGTTAATTATGAGTCGCTCTGAGCTACCATTTTCCTTCAAGGGATACGCATTAATCAGTGCAAAACTTATTTTGAATAAGGTTCCATAAAAATCTGTTTGACAGACTTCATATTAGATATTAAAGGAAAGAAATTGGGTTTTCTCATTCCTGAAGATTTGGGAATGCTGGGCATATGTTTGGATGATACCAAACTAGAACCCAAATCGGATAAGTGCCTAAATTGTAGGTTATCCTAGGGTATCCAAAGTATAGTACTTATACAACTCACAAGAGAACAATTAATTGTTGCTCGCCATGCGGTTTTCCTAAGAGGAATACCTATATGCAGTGGTAAGTGGGAGGAAAGTAAAACTCGATGAAAATCAGAGTAATGCTGTTGTAGGCACCGATTCCTTAATGGAACACAGACAGTTCATCAAGGATGAAACTATACCAACAATCTTCGAATACATAAGAACCGCGTAAGTCAGAAAGAGTTAGAAAACAACCTGGGAGGTATGGGTTTCTGATCTCACCTCGTAAAGATGTCAATCTTATTGATGAATACGAACTGACTACGTTTGAGGAAGGGATACAAGGTATCGACTCCCTATTATGGAAAAGTGCCATGATGTCCGAAATGGATTCCATGTATATCAACCAAGTTTAGACACTGGTTTATGTACCAGAAGGCATTGTGCCTATTGGTACTATATAAGTCTTAAAGGAAGACATACATGGATGGCAACATAACAACGTACAAAGCTAGGCGTGTAGCGAAAAGGTATCGTTATCAACATTGTGTCGATTACGATGAAACCTTTTACTCGTTGCCATGGTTAAATCCATTTGGATAATGCTTGCTAAAGCTGCATGTTTCATTTATGAAATATGGCAGCTGAACGTCAAAACCGCTTTCCTTAAACGAAAACCTTTTGGAGGAAGTTTAGAACATCCTGACGATTTTGTCATACCAAAACAAGCAAACAAGGTTTGCAAGTTAATTCGATCCATTTATGGATTGAAGCAAGCATTGCGTTCTTGGAACTATCGTTTTTATGTAATCATAATGGTATATGATTTAATTCAAAACGAAAATGATTCTTGTGTATATAAGGAGGTTATTGGGAGCGCACTGACAGTGAATGTCCTATATAATGATGATATATCATTTCTTGGAAATGATATTCCTATAATACAATGGGTGAAAACTTGGCTTTCATGAAAATTCTCCGTATATTTCTTGGGAGAGACAACCTTTATTTTAGGAATAAGGATCTACTGGGATAGATCTAAAAGTTGTTTGCACTCTCCGAGAACTCGTACATTGAAATATATGTACGAGACCTGGTGTCTCATATATTTTGAGCATATGGAGTCAAAATCAGGCCAATCCAAGTGATGGTCACTGGATTGATGTTAAGAACATCCTTAAGTATCTTAGATGAACTAAGGATGCTTTCTTAAGCTATGTAGAAGGAGAACTTGAAGTGACTGGATTCACTGCTGTAAGTTTCCAAACCGATTATAACGACTATAAGTCGTAAAAAGGATACTATATAGTTTGAATAACAGAACAATTAGCAGGAAATCTTCCAAGCAAGATATTGTTGCCGAATAAACAACAAAAGCGGAATATTGCTGTAGCTGAGGCTGCAATAGAAGCCTTTTGGTTCAATAATAATCCTAATCAGATTAGGTGTAGTTCTGTTAGCAGCTGAGCTAGGCTACAACATAGGCTAAAGAATTAACGGTCTCATCAACGATCCAAATATATACTTCAATTATTTCATCTGATTCGTCAGATCATACATCGTGGTGATGTGATGATCGAATAAATCTCATCAGATGATAACCATTCAAATCCACTGACGAAAGCATTTTCTCAGCAGAAGTTTGAGCGAACCGTACATAGTTCAATTGTAAGACACTTGAGTGATTGGCTATAGGCCAAGTGGGAGATTGTTGGACAATTATGACCCATAACATCACTATTTGTACAGAACATGGTGTTGTTGTACAAATTAACTATGTGATAATGGAAATTGCTCTTTTATCATTTGTAATTAGATTACCAAGATACATAAATGATAAAAGGTCCTTATGATTAGTTCCGGATTGAGATGATATGAGACAGTATCAATCCACGAAGGTTTAATCATTAAATAATCCCTAGTCGTAGTATTATCGAGATTGGACATCGATAATGCGGAATAGACTAGTATTACACTTGTGTGTGTTGTGGGAGCATAACGGCATAGTTCTCATATATTTAAGTATTGGATACTTATGCAAGTGTAATAGGAGGTTGTGTTTACCAACGGTACGGAAACAGCTTCGCTCTGGATAGACCCCTCGGAATTCCATTGGTAGTATGACTATGTGTCTATGGAAGTCCGAATCAGGGTAGATGTATTTGGTCTTAACCTGAGACTTACATCGGTAATACTTGCGACAATCAATATACGTTGGTTTCTATCATCCAGGGCTTTAAACGGTTCTGTGTACGCCTCTTCTGGGTATATTGAGAATTGTAGAGTATTGGGTGTGATGTCGAGATGGAAGTATCACTCCAGTCATATGGAGATGATGGTCACGTAGGATACAGAACTGGTGCTATTGTATGCTGCAGCTATCGGAATAATACGACTAGGTCATATTTATTCGATTATAGAGACTAGGTACCAGAGATCTGATATGTGATTCGTAAGGGGCAGACACAATTCTAGCCCCAGGCCTAGCACGTGACATCCGATACTGGATCACAATACGCAATACTATGTATACTACGCCTGATACAGATTATATATTCCTTTAAGAATATTTCTGGAGAATTGGGTAGGCACAGTGTTTTGTTAGAAGCCAACCATGTCTTGTAAATCGGAAAAAACGTAGTACTAGGTACGTACGTGTTCGGATAGTCCGACGACCGGATTTACTACCAACATATCTGGGGATCTCATGGGTCGCTTCTGAAGATTCACCGATGACGTATGACTCGCACATAATTAATCTAGGATTAATTATTAGAGAGAGAAAATTAATCTAGGATTAATTACGGAGATATTTTATCTGGGATAAAATATTATTTAAAGAGAGAGAATGATTAATTTGGAATTAATTGATGAAATAATATATTCGATATATTATACGAAATTAGATTTCGACGCGGAATCACACCCGGGCTCGGGTTCGTTAATTCCAAATTAAAGATTTTTCCGTCGCGTCGTAATTAAACGATTACGCCTAGCGAATTCATTATTCACGTCGCTAACGAATTAATTCTAAATTAATTCGTTCTCCCGAATTAAAATCTAATTTTAATTCTGCGTCGAAATCTAATTTCATTTAATATATCGAATATATCAATTTACCGATTAATTCCAAATTAATCGTTATCTCTCTCTAGACGATATTTTATCCTAGATAAAATATC